>PVNU02001058.1:0-53692 GCA_003013855.2 Liriodendron chinense
CGTGACCGGTCGGACAGGCCTGGGTTCAGGCTGATTGCTAGCTGATGCACTTATACTCCAACCCACTCACTAAGGCCATGATTTGTGTGATGTTTTGGGACATCTAGGGCCAATCTATGATGACTAATGGTTTACTAATATGGTCAAGGTCATCAAGGAGGTTAAGGGTTGGGTTTTGGTCAAGGTTAAGGCACCAAGGCATCACTTTTACCTGATTCTTCTTCCTTGATGCAGCGGGACCACTTGAGTCTTCGGTTTTCGTCTTCATTAGGCTCAACCGACACTAGACTCACTGACGTAAGTGATTGACAAACAAGGTGCACTAGTATGCCACAGAAAAGTGCACTAACACCACCAATCCCAAGAGTCGTCATCCGAATGGAATGTCATGATTGAGAGTTTTCTCTCTTCAGGAATTTCCATGTAGTCAACGCGGGTACTCGACCTCAAAGAGTGATTTGTCGATGCGATCATGATTATTAAAGATGAGAAGTTTTGTCGCCCCCTGTAGGATCGATTTGTCCGATTCACCTGGTGTATCTGACTAGCACCATAAGTATATGCGTCTTTGCGATAAATCTCACATTGAGCATGTGGTGGAATTTGTGCATCAACAAAATGGTAGAGGGAAGCCTATAGCCCGTATATCGTCTTTTGACTCTCCTGGTGGAAAGCATCCATTCTTTTCAATAGATAATGAATCCCTTGATCACCGTCCGCAGTATTTTTGTCATTGTCTTTGCAAAGAGAAATCGGCCCGAGGGAATTCCTGGCTCTGATGCCAATTTGGCTCAGAGTAGACAGGGTGAGATCGATCACCATCTCTCTCACAAGAAACCCACTCCAAATCCACGGAGCTTCCAGAAATCCTCAACCAGACTTCTTTGAATCCACGAAGAAACACTCGAATCCACGAGCAAACACAAAGAAAAACTCAAAATTTCACTGATAATAATTAAGATGATCCCTTAACAAACGAGTTTAAGCTACCTTAAGTAGAGAAAAACTAACCCTAATACCCTAATTTCATAAAGTAAAGAGTCCTAGGAAGAAATGAAAACAAATTTATTCAAAAAATGGAAAGAAATTTGAGAATCCGCACAAATCTGCGCATTCTGTGACTTGTCTCAAGGGGCCGTCTCTCAATTGAGGGTTGACCGATCGCAGTTGAGGGTTGACCGGTCGCAACTGGGAAAAGCAATTCAATAACTTCAGGACTAAATTCGATTGGTCGCAATTTGTGATGGCCTGAAACCATCAGGAATCCGTCGGAAAGCCATTGGGAATAAGAAATTTGCTGGAATTTTTCTAAGTCCTCTAGATTTTTCATCAAGTCTAGACGTTTTATCAGGGTGTTCGGCCGGTGAAAATATGATGTCGACTGTCATTTTCTTGATCTTCTCCTGGTCTATCTCTATCAAGAATGTCTTCGATCCTCGCCCTCGATCATGGGGTTCTCTCCCTTACATCACCATCCAATCAACAAGTAGAAAGTGGACGTACGACAATATTTATTGTATAGAGTATAGTCCTACTTATTAACCATCATGTTGATCCATCCCTCTCAAGAATTACTCTGGTCAAATGATGCTAACCATCTGTGCAATGGCTTGAAAAATGGACGATCCATGCTGGACCCTTTTAAAACTCACTTTTACTGCACGATGATAATCACCTAGTCAATGGGATAATCACCTAGTCAATGGGATAAAAACTGACACTTCTCCCGTGACAGGCTGTTGCAGGTATTTTGTGTCCAGATCGAAGCCGCTCATCAGGTGGGGGGCCTGCTGTGTAGATTTCCCGGGTAAACTAACTGAACCTTACTGGCCTATTAAGTTAATAGGCTACGCATGTACAATCAGTGTTTGCTATTGCTTAATTTCCCTGGCCATCCAATTATTTTTTACATGTGTGGCCCACCTCATGGGGGCAGGGATTGCAATGGGAAGCTGGGTAGGGCTACCATGTTGTTTGTAACAAATCCATCCCATCTATGATGGGCCTAAAATTGAGGAAGATCCAAAACCCAGGTGACCGCACGGTAAGAAAAAAGTGGGTAGGGAAATGCCTACCATTGAAACCCTTGGGGTCCTCGGTGATGTTTATATGCCATCCAAACCGTTCATAAGGTCATTCCATTAATGAACTGAAAATATAATATTTTAGCATGATCCAAGCCTAATGTTTCAACTGTGGCTGTTCAATCCACACCTTTTGCTATAATGTGGTCCACTTGAGTTCTGGAACTGCCTTATTTTTGGGTCCATGTCCTAACATGATCTGGCAGAATGAATGGATAGGGTGATTTCTCACATATATCATGGTGGGTCCCACCTAGCTTACGTCCCAGGAATTTCTTGCCAAGGCTTTCGCAGGCAATCCGCTTCCCACCGGCTCAAAGATTGGGCCTGGTTAATAATTGAGCCGGGTAGTGGGTGGCGGATGCATTTCTAGGGAAGCGCATTGCATCCGACATCGTACAATAAGCAGCCTGATCAGGGGCTCTTGCAGGGCACACAGAGATTTATCTGTTTATCTATGCTGTTCATCCATTTTCTCAGATCCAACGCTGTTCATCCATTTTAATGTATGAGCCAAAACTTGAGGCAGATCCAACGCTCAAGTGGACCACACCAAATAGTAAGCTTGGGTTGCATTAATAGCACAAAGCATTAAATGCAAGAGTCATCTCTCGTTTGATTTAATTGAGCGTTGGATCTCGCTGGCTCATTTTTGGGCTCATACCTTAAAACGATTTAAGAAAATGGATGGACGGCATGGATAAAATGATACATCACGGTGGGCCCACAGGAGCCCCTGATCGGACAGCTTATTGTCTGGGTTTGGTTGTACATAATCAGCTACCCATTTCTAGGCCGGGTTAGATAGTGGGCCTAGATTGAGTGAGATTAAGACTTAGGAGGGCTATGGTTAATAACTTTAGCCTGGGTTTGCATGTAGGTAGACCAAGCCCGACCGAGGACTGTCAATGGGTTGATTGCATAGGCTCGGCTCAGCCCAAACATTTTAAAATTTGGGCCGACTCCAACCTCAGGCTGGCCCATTGAGCCCGTAGCCTGACCGGACCACATTGAGAAAGATGCGCTTAACCCCTACCCGGCTCAATTACTAAACAGGTCCAATCTTTTAAACACATCCAGATTCCCAACCTGATTTGCACTCTGGCCATGGATAGATGACTCAGATGAGTTACATGCGACTCGGCTGATCCAACACTTTTATGGCACGGTGAATGATTCAACGGTGGACATTCAATCCTTACTTTTTCCTGTCATGTGGCCCACTTGAGTTTTGGATCTGCCATATTTTTAGGCCCATGTCCTGACATGATCTGACAAAACAGATGGACATGGTGATTTCTCACTAACATCACTGTGGGTCCCGCGCCTAGCCTGGTCATAGGAAGTTCTGCCAGAGGCTTTTGCAGGAGGCAATCTACACCCCCAACCAAGAGCGGATCCATTTTTGGGCCAGGTAACATGGTGGTTACTGATTTTGTGAACTTTTTTATTTTTAGTAGACCAAGCCCGACCTAGGGCGCTGTTAATGGGTGGGGAATAGATTCGGCTCAAATCCAGGTCGACGCCGGCCTCAGGCCAGGCCCATTGACAGCCCTAGCCCCACCCAACCAGATATTAGGAACACTGAGATTGACCTCTACCCGGTTCAATTACTAACCAGGCCCAATCTTTTAAACGCGTCTGGAGTCCCGACCTGAATTGCACTCTGGCCCATGGATAGATGAATCAGATGAGTTAAATGTGACTCGTCTCAGTTGATTTGGACTCAGTCTGACCCGATCCAGTTTGACACCACGAATCACCCCCAACTAGGGTCAAGGCAGGCTAATTCACTTCCCACTCGGGTGAGTTGCGATTCGACTCGAGAGCAAACGAGTCGGTACGGTTGTCCAGCAAAATACTTATTTCACATTTTGCTAGCTACTGTGTGACCTTCCATATTCAGGCACCTAAAATGTGTACACGTGGCATGCATTGTCTCAAAGTAAACCGTCCAAAACACGAGACTCACTGTAGATAATGCATCCCCAAAAGTTTGGTTGATCGAATGATCATAACCTTTGATTAATGAATATTTATCCTTGGATTTCAGACCATTGAATGGTTTTCGTTTCAACTCTACAATCCGAACACACCAATGCAATTTGAAGGAAGAAAATGAAAGTAATAAAGGATGGTAAGCTTAGTTAATGGATTTGAATTTGGATGAATGGCTGTTTGGATATACAGAAACATTGGAAGATCAAAACACCATCCTATGCAGGCCATGTTCTGCAACAAACAGAAGCTAAAAGCTCTGTTACCACTTGTTCGTGCACCGCATGTGTGGCCCATTTGATGAGTGGAAAGGCTGGTTTTGGAGTTGCTATATAGTGGGTCGGAGCCCCCATGATAAGCGGTTTGGATCTGGAATACCCACGCGATGAAATTTGCTAGCTTATGGTGCGTTTGGTAGCACCCGAAATCACGAAAGTTCATGATATTTTGCACCAAATTAAACTGATTTAATCATAAAATATCAGGATATTTCTATAACACATCCCATTATAGAAATCCATACCTTATTCTAGCAAAAAAGAAAAACTCGGTTGGGACTAGGTCGTTCATTTGTAGCCAGTCTGTAGTCTATCCAATGAGTGGAAGGTTGGTTTTGGATCACTATATAGTGGGGCCCACATAATAAGCATCTTGGATCTGGAATTCTTGCAAGCGCGATGAAGTTTGGAAGCTTAGGGTGCATTTGGTGGCACCAAATATCAAGAAATTTCATGATATTTTACATCAAATTATTCTGTTCAATCATGAAATATCATAATATTTTGTGCAACCAAACAGGCCTTTAGCTCCTTTGGTGATTATTTGTTTTCATAAACACACCAACGATAGATATCCATACCATTTGTTAAGTCCCTTGATATACATACATTGATACACCATCCTCTAACAGCTTGAGCCTTCAGAGAAAGTGGTTGTTTGACATGTTATCAAAGCCGGAGGTATTGGATTTGTGCCCATGTGGCTCGCTGCTCATTTGCGGCAGCACCTGTGGCCCATCTGATGAGTGGAAAAGCTGGTTTTTGGGTCACTATATGGTGGGGCCCGCATGATAAGTGGCTAGGATCTGGAACTTGCACAATTGTAATGAACTTTGCATGAACACGCCATGTTATAGAATGTATGCGTTATTCTACAGCCATAGAAGCAAAAAACGCTGCTCAGATTAACCGTGCATTTGCCGCACATGATGAGCCAAAAGGCTGGTTTTCAGGTCGCTATATAGTAGGGCCAACGTGATAAGTGGCTTGGATCTGGAATCCGTGCAATTGCAACGAAGGTCGCTAGCTCAGTCCCTTGTTTGGTGATTATCTGTTGGTGTAAACACGCCATGTTTTAGAAATTCAGACCTTAGTCTACAACAACAGAAGCAAGAAACTCTGTTCATGCTTGTTTGTGCATTTATGGCCACAAGGTTAGCCCATCTGATGAGTAGAAATTCTAGTTGCGGGGTCACTATATAACGTGGCCCACATGATCAGCAGATTGTATATGGAATTGGTGCAATTCCAACTGTAAGGTTGGTAGCTTAGTTCGGTGGTTATCTGTTTGCATAAACACACCATGCAGAAACAAAAACTGATCTGTCCGGTCAGTGACTATTAAATGGTGACAACTGGTTCTGATGATTCATTTATAAGCCACCGATCAGATGACTATAGCAAGGTCTCATCACAGCCCTTGATTTGCAAAATGGAAATCAACCATCCATTTATTCCTGTATGAACTTTCTAACAATGCTTATTCAAAATCACTCAATTCTGCCGAATTTGGCGAGCATATATAGACGTCCACAAACTACGAACAAGCTAAATAAATGGAAACTGTATCTCAAATGCCAACAACCAAACCACCTGGCATCTAAATACGTAATAGTTGTATATGCCTATACATACATTCACGCATGTATGGAGAGATAGGAAGCAAATGAGAAATGCGATGCAAGTCCCTTGTGATGATGCCCTACCATTTAGAATGTAGATGATCTGGCCCAAATATCAGGGTGGACGTCCTATCAGGTGGGCCAAACTTGTATGTTGAATTCAGCCTGTTGATCTTTTATTTTTAGCTGTCCATTTTAACTTTCTGGGTACATGGGTGGCCTACCTGATGAGTGGACAGACGACATTTTCAGGCCAAGGAAGTTCGTGATAAAGCCTGCATGATGAATGGTGTGAATATTGCACAGGCGCTGCCATGTTGGCATGGGTATGAAATTTTGTGCTTCTCACAATCCGAAGCACTACGGAGAGTCCATTACGAAATTTGAGAGTTATGAAACAACCTGTGCTTCCAATCATTGTTCCAGAATCAAGTGCAACCAAATCAAGGTTGATTGCCACTACGTGCGAAACAATAAGACGGATTCTGAAACAATGAAGGTGGAGAATTTCACTATGTGCAAAATGAGAACAGGGTCGAAACATGCTAGCCACTGAATGATCCAGAGATCGGGACCGTTAATCATCACCGAAATGAGAAGACTGCCGTGAGACTGGGGATAGCAATGAGAGAGTGCTCTTTCTGACTGTAGGTGGTTCTCATCTCTCTTGTTTCTTGTTGGTTTAGCAATCGGGTTGCTAATCCCCTTTATAAAGACTCTTATCCCCCATCCTAATGGTCAGATCACTACGCCAAAATCGCATTTTTGCGACGGACCAAGTCCGTCGCAAATCTGTATTAGCGACGGACTTGGTTCGTCGCATGGGCCGTCGCAGTTTACTATGTGGCAAATTTTAAACGACGGATTATGTCCGTCGCTTTTAAACGACGGATTACGTCCGTCGCTAAATTATGTAAAGCGACGGACTTAGCGACGGACAGCCGTCCGTCGTACAAAATTGTTGCGACGGACATCGGTCCGTCGTACAAAATTGTTGCCACGTAAATTGGTCCGTCGTTAAATTTATGGGCGACATTTATTTAGGAATTTTAGCGACGGGTTAGGTCCGTCGCTAAATTTTCTGAACGCACACCTATTACATTTGAATTTATTTTTGAATCTATTGCACCTGATAGTCATCCAAATTATTTAAAACAAAAAAAAAATAAAACCTAACAAATCATAATTATATCATATATGAAACTTAAAGTCCTTACATTTCTAGTGAAAAATAATATTAATATTTGTTACAAATCTACACATTGAAGTGAACCATTCTCCATAGAATGAGCAACTAGGCTTTATTTTGTTCCCAATATTGAAACCAATCTCTTGACCATACGTGAAGCTAGCCTTCATTTCTAATCTTTCCTTTGTAGCTACTTCCACCTCATACGTTAGCAAATCCATCAACTGGTCCACCTGCAAAATCCAGAATATAAAACATAAAGAGTATCAGTATTATAATGTAAGAATAAAAGTTATATGAAACATACATAATGTTTTCTTCACATATGTGATTAAGAATCAAAATCTTAATCGGGCTGGTTATGATTTCTAGGTTCAAATAAATACCAATCTGCAGCCTTCATATGAATATAATTATAAGAAATACAGTGTTTGGCCCGAGTTATTGGCGTTTCTGTTTGCGCAGCACCCTGTACAGGTGAGGCTGACCTACCACTTATCCACACTGTTCATTTGGTCACCCTCACAATGCACGACAGATCCTTGCCATCCATTAATTGGCCTGAAAATGGATGGCTAACAATCTATATACAACTGCAAAGTCCACTCATCAGATGGCTGGATTGTCTGATTGAACTGTAAGTGTTGCAGCGTGGTTTGCATCTTGTAGCATGTTTTTAGTTTAGATTCCACTTCTTTAGGCTTTCATGGGGAAAACAAAATCACTTTCTTCTTTCTTTCTTTCTTTCTTATTGTTAATTTTTTTTTTTTTTTTGAATTTTCATGAACTAGCTGCTAAATTTGCTATTTTTTGGGTGATGGCAACAAATACTCAAATATAGATATGTTTTGTTTTAGTTTTGAAAATGCATCATTAAGTGGGTGCTTTTGAAGTTTGAATCCAAACCAATACAAGCATCCGAACCAACCCGTGCTAAGTGGGTGGAAGCACCCTTAAATGTGGGGCTATGTCCCACAGTTTCTTGATGTAGAAATTGTTTCGTCTGTGTTTGTGTGGGTGGACAGGTGTGTGTGTGGGTACAGGTGTGTGTGTATGTGTGGGTGTGGGTGGGTGGGTGGGTGGGTGGGTGGGAGCTTGCGTGCATGCATGGTGACCCTCGTCTAAAGGTTCACACTCATAATGTATTTACAGTTTATGTATGGCCTGCATTATTGAAATGGATCACAACTGGGTTGATTGGTGGTGTAGATTTTATTTTATTTTATTTTCTCATCCATGATTTCAGCCTGTGGATTTGGACTGTTTCAAGGTTGAATTATAGAAAATAAATTTATTTTGTTCACACTCAAAGTGTGGGTTTTGGTTGTATGGTTTCTGTGGGTTTCAGGCTTGGTGGCCATCCAGTTATCTTGGCCATATTACATACTTCGGTAATGGAATTGAATTTTTTACATCCATGTGATGGACAGCTTGGATGTCTGAGGGCCGTGTGGGATTAGCAGACTTCTCTCATACATAAGTATTGTAATTCAGTTGGAGTGGTGGTGTGAGTTGCTAAGTAAGGTTTTGGAACAAAAACATGTAAATTGATTGAAATGTTATGATGAGAAGTGTTTTGTTTTTTCTCCTTCACTCTGTCACTCTCTCATGCACGTGACCACATCCACACGTGATGCACAAACTGTCATGTATGTCTTGCATGAAATGAAAGTGATTATGCTCCAATAAAACTCAGATGGAAGAAGTTGAAAACAAAAGGTAGAGATGAATGGGAAGTGGGGTTGCAGCTGGGCTGGTTTTCTTTTGGCCCACTAAAAAAATCCAATTGGGCATAGGCCTTTGATCTGCCTGCTTCCCTAAACAGTCTGCAGTCAGTACGGTTCGTCGCAGCTCAGTGAACATCTATGTAAACCTTGATCACATCATGACCTATTTTTTGGACTGATGATACTGATTGGGCCCACCCTCAATGTCTACTCATATTAAATAATGAGCTTTGCTAAGCCTACATGTGTGTCCAAGTCTGCTAAAGCACATGCCGCCAAATTTGCCAACGTAGCAGACGGGTGCGATATCCAACCATCTATCAGAAGTGTACCACTATGTACAATTAACTGTACAAATGTAAAGGTTGTGAAAAAATTGGCCAAGTTCCATTTATGCTAATATCATTGTAGATGGGCCCACCTTTATCTTTTGGTAAAGAGAAAGAGAGGTCCAGATGATATATGGGTGGGATATTCTGCATGCGTGCCGCACTAGCAAAAGTGGTGGTGTGTGCATTAGCTTACTTGCACGCATGTGACTAGGCTTAGCAAAGCTCAAAATAATTAAAGGAATATATAAGCAGTGTACCTCTTGCACAATGACTGGGTAATTTGCTTTACATGTAAATGGCATGGCCCAGCCCTCACGGCCTGTCTACTCCATTCGTCACAATGTCAAAGTGGCATCTCATACCTCCAGATTTTGAACCATGATGTTTCAAAACCTGAACCAGACAATCTGGTCAGACCAATTTGGACCAGATTATTACATTCTATGCAAGCCATCTCATCATATGACCTGATCAGTCAAGCAGATAATTTATTTCCAAGGGCCTGTTTGATAACGAGGAAACAAATAAAAAGAGACTAAAATTTGAATTCCAAGAATTGCTTGTAGTTTGATTTGTAAGAAAATTTGATTTAAAATCTTATATTTAGACTATAATTTTCTTGAATCTTGTGTTCAAGTAAATGTAGATAAGGCTAATGATGACTCTATGAAATCCATGCATTTCCTTGCGAATCAAATAGAAGAAAATGTCAAATCAAGACAACAACCAAAAAAAAAAAAAAAAAAAAACAGAGAGAGAAAAAAAAGAAAAAGAAAAAGAAAAAAGAAGGACATGGCCCTGTGGTAGGAAACAGAAAATATTAATTCTATTTCAGCTATTGATTCTCTTTGTTTTCAGTTATATTAGAATCAACAAAGTTTCAAGCCAAAACAAGCCAAGAAGTCTTGACAAATTGGACTAGTGGCTTGATCAAATTGCTAAAAAGAAATTGTGTACTCCAATACTCTTATCTAGTTCTTCCCGTAGCATTACAGTGTTACTTTCCTTAAGAAAGCATTTGCCCTTAGCAGTTAATCCGGCTAACTAGCAATTTGTCCCTAAAATCCAATGCCTGGTTATGATTTCTAGGTTCAAATAAATACCAATCTGCAGCCTTCATATGAATATAATTATAAGAAATACAGTGTTTGGCCCGAGTTATTGGCGTTTCTGTTTGCGCAGCACCCTGTACAGGTGAGGCTGACCTACCACTTATCCACACTGTTCATTTGGTCACCCTCACAATGCACGACAGATCCTTGCCATCCATTAATTGGCCTGAAAATGGATGGCTAACAGTCTATATACAACTGCAAAGTCCACTCATCAGATGGCTGGATTGTCTGATTGAGATGATTTTTGGTCAACTGTTCATCTGCTGCAGGACCCACTAGACGAAAGATCTAGATCACTGAAAAATGGGCCCAACATATATGAAATGAATGATTCAAATGGAAAGGGCAGTAATTTGGGACGAGCATGGCAAAAGACCTCATTAGCTTATTACTTCAGAAAGGTGGCCTGTTTGATGATCATGAAAATTCTCAGGATGATGAATCTCAAAGGTAAACTAAGGCCCTGTTTGGTTGATCCTTACCAAAATATCTAGTGCATAATACTGTTAAAAATAGATGGAAAAATAAGTGGCAACCAAACAGGGCTGAAGCGAAGTAGCAAAAAGTTAAGATTCCAATGTGCAGTTACTAGAACAACACACATAACAAAAGTTTAAGACATGAAAAAGAACTCAAAAGGAAAAAATCTCAAAACCTGGCCAACATCTGCACAGATAAAGTAGGATGGCCGTTCTGAATCAAAACTGCAACGCCATGGATTCCTAAGCCCCAAGGTGGGCCCCAAAGGTGTATTTCACCCGTCCAAGCGGATTGGGTACTGCCCTTTTTTGGGACAAGGATTTGGTGGATTCAGAGAACCACCAATGACTATGAATCCATGACTGTGCGACCTCTGTGATCTATATGTTTTGTTTTGGATCTACATTGTCCATAAATTTTTCTAACTCGTTTTAGGGCATGAGCTCAAAATCGAAGCAGGTAGACCACACCATATGAAACAATGGTGATGGTACGCCCACCACAAAATCTTCTTAAAGGCCATAATTTTTTTTAATCAAGCTGATGTTTGTGTTCTCCCTTCATTTGGGTTTATATGTCAATAGGTTGGATGGCAAATAAACATTATAATGGACTTGGGAAAGTTTTTAATGGTGGATATTAAGGTCTTGTTTGGATTGTAAGTTGCTTAAGATAGGTTACTTATGACACAACTAGCTTATCTTAATTTCTACTCATTAAGAAAATAAGTATGTTTGGTAAACAATATGCTTATCAGCTTTTACTTTGTCATACTCCTCTCTACAGTAACTTATGAAAAAGTAAAAAAGCTAAAAATATTAACTGAAGTGATTCTATACTTTCAAGTAAAAGAGTTACTTATTACTAATCATAAACCAAACTTATCTGAAATAAGTTACTAATCTAGTGTTGTAAGTAGAAAAAGTAACTTATTTGGTGGGTATCCAAATGGGCCCTAAATATCCAATGTTTCCTGTGTGATCCATCTAAGATTTGGATATGCTTCATTTTTGGGCTCATGCCCTAAAGTGAGTTGGCAAAATGATGGACAACATCGATATAAAACAAATACATCATGGTGGGCATCACATTCTTGGACCCTTTTACATTGGGTTTTGTGGATCTACAAATCAACAAGTGCTGTCATGCCGTATCGGATGGTGATTTTGACGGTAGGCCACTGATATGGGCCTGATTAGATACTCAATCGAGCAACTTTCAAACACTCTTTACATGGCCTTATCTATAAATGTAGCCTCCCTTTTTAAAATCACATAATAAAGTCCTTTTACACGATACACAAGTATTAAACTGCACCGTAACTCCAAGATCCATTCCATCCATCAGAATGTGTAAACAATGTGAATAGGTTGGATGACAAATAAACATCATTGTGAACTCTTTACCTGTGCATTATCTTCATTGTTTCTTGTGGTGTGGTTCACCTAAGATATGGATCTTCTTTGATTTTCAACCCATGTCATAAATGAGCTAGGAAAATAAATGGATGGCATAGATATACAACACACACATCAAGGTGGACTCCATGGCCATGATCTATGGAACTTAGTCAAGTTCCATCCTTATTTTTTATTGGATTCTGATTTATAGCTATGTTCGAATGCCATATCATGTTCTCTGCAATCCACGGTACACTATAAAGTCTTTTTAACCTCGCGGTTAATGGGAAATACCTTAGCACTTTACACGGTACCTTTGGGGCAGTTGACCTTTTAACTCCATCAAATTTCCATCTGCATGTTCTACATTTTGGACATCTATCCTTTGTAGCGTGCTCCTTCCAGTATAGAATACAATCGTTACGACATGCATGTATTGTCTCATAGTTCATACCCAATGAACCGATCAATCTCTTCGCATTATACATACTATCCGGCAAAGAGTTCTCGCTTGGCAAGATTTTCTTGAGCAAGTTTAATAACTCTGTAAAGCTATTGTCTGACCACTGATACCTAGACTTCATGCTCATCAACTCCACTGTCACAGACAACTTTGTATGCTCGGGTTTACATGATGGGTATAAGGGTTGTTTTGCATCCTCCATTAATTTCTTGTAACGGGAATCATCATCTAAGTCATCTTGAGGTTGAGTACCATCTTCATTATTAACCTCGTTCATACATGCATCCAAGTCATCGGGTTGAAAGCGACCAAAAGCATCATTCACCAAATCTTCCATTCTGGGCAAAATATCTTCGTTACGATTATCGGCAGATGTACTCGCACCTTCATTGGGACATTGTTCCCCATGGAGAAACCAGGTCGTGTATGTTTTATCTATGCCATGTAAAACCAAATGATCGCAAACTGTTTTTAATGGCTTCTTCCCATGCACATTACAACATTTGACACAAGGACAACAGTACCAATCAACACCATCTGAATTCTGTTTTGCGAACTCTAGGAATGTTGCAACACCTCTCAAGTATTCAGGGGACACCTTTTCTGCCGTCATCCAATTCTTGCATGGGGTCGTGGAAGCCATCTGCTGTGTATAAGTTAGGTCCGGAAAGAGGCATAAAAGGAAGAAAGAAAGAAAAGAGTTTTACTCCAAAGACTTCTACAGAAACAGGCCTCCAAAATATATCTTTAAAATATTATGAGAGTCACATGCAAAAATCTATCTTTAAAATATTATGAGAGTTCATCTGTTTCTTCAATTGATTTCAAGGCATGTGCCTAAAAATACATCTCAGGTGGAGCACGCCAAAGGAAACAGTGGTGATTGAATTTCCACCATTAAAAACTACCTGGGGCCCATCCAACTTGTGGGGTTAATGTTTTCAATGATTGAGGATGAGCTCATCACTCCAGAATTTGATGGAGAAAGTGGAGAGGAATTACAGATTGTTAGATTCCGACGTTGCCCCTCCAGCCCCTTTGTATTCTAGAGCTGGCAGAAGGGGATTGCGTGGTGTGCTTGTGTTGACCTCACTAAGTTCTGTGGGTCCATCATGATGTATTTTTTATATCTAGACCGTCCATCCATTTTTCAAGATCATGTTAGGTCGTACTAAAAAAAATGATACAGATCTAAAGGTTAAGTAGACCACACCAAATAAAGAAGTGGGGACAAGGATTCCATTCGTTGAAACCTTCCTACGGCCCACCATGATGTTTGCTTGTCATCAAATCCGTTCACGAGGTCACACGGACAAAGATAAATGGAAAAAAACAAATATCAGATTAATCCAAAACTTCTGTAGTCCCAAGGAAGTTTTTTCAATGTAAGGCGTTCAATCCCCACTGCTTTTTGGGGTGTGGTCCACTTGAGCTTCAGATTTGCTTTATTTTTGGGCTAGTATACTAAAATGGTCTCCTAAAATGGACGGACTGTGTAGATATAATAAATACATCATACTGGGGCCCACAGAACTTGGTCTGCAAACCACATAGGTCGGTGGCGTGGGGGACTGGGGGAGCGGATTAGCTTGTTACCCGGGAACAGCTTAGTGGGTGTTACCCTAATTATGTGGGGCCGAATTTGATGTTTTTTTTTTTTTTTTGTATATCCACACCGTTTACTGTTTTTCCATCTCATTTAAGGACGTTATTACAAACCTTAAAAGGATCCAGATATCAAATGGACCATACTACAAGAAAAAAAAGTAATAAATGACCATTAAAAACTTGTCGCGGGTCACAAAAGTTTTGGATCAAGCTGATATTTTTGTTTTCTTTCATCCAGATCTTCTTGACATTATCAAGAGGTGGGATTGAAAATAAACATTACCAAAACCTTAAAATGGGACTCTTTGGAATCTTTAATGGTGAGGCACTCAATCTCCACTGTTTCCTGTTGTGGGGTCCAGAGATCCCATATTATAACCCCCTACAAGCAGCAATGTAATAGAAATGATAGTGTCTCAATGGCCAATGCATCAGGACATGCACAGTGTTATGAAGCAATAAATTCCATACATGCGGGTCATGTGTTCCAGTGACCCAAGCCTTTGATCTGATGGGGCTCACCATGCATGGGGATGCACAAAAAGTCTCCCAGGCTGGAAGATCTCAGCCTCTCAATGTCTGAGCCTATAAATAGACAGTTGAGAAAAAATACAACTGGTCAAAAGGGGGCCAAAGAATGTCCGTCTAAATCTGGAAGATAACTGAAGCACCTCAAATGATCCAAAGTGGGATCATCAAATATGAAATAGGACCTGATAATTGTTTAACAGGCAAAGTCACAACTTGACTTGAGAAAGGCTAAGACGATGATATGATAACATGAGCTCTCTCACTTAAAAACAGCTTAGGCCAGCATAAATATTCTGGAGTTGGTACTTAAAAACTGGCATGCAAAAACAGTAGGGTAGTGGCAATGATGCAGAAACAGAATTTAAAAAGAACTCAATCCAATTAGAACAAACATTAAGAACATTGATATATTTGTGATTTTTAAATTAAATGGGCTTTGTAAATACTCTTTAAGCTTTCCAAAGAAGACACAAACAGCAAAAGATGGTCTTGTATAATAAAAATAAAAATTCAACAATTCTTTTACATTAGATCAGGGTTGAAAGCACCAAAAATCTGAAGTATTTTCCATTATAAGCAAGAGATTATTTGATCAGTCAATGCAATAATATCATGTGCATCCAGTAATAATCATCTACGAAATATTAAAAAATAAGCTAACTATATGGTCTGCAGTGAATACTCAAACCATGCAGTCCAAGCCAAATGACCCATCTTTTACATGCATACCATTCAATGATCAACTAGACCCTGAAATCCCATTTGTCTGTAACCAATAAGCTAGTAAAAATGAAAATCAAGCCCACAAATTGTAGACAGTAAGGTAAAACGGTTACTAGGAAGTATGCCCATATCAACTACTTATCCCTCGATCTTTCTCAGCGAGCATGTCATATGACAAAAATACTTCCTCGTAAATTAAAAGGACACTCCACAGAAATGTAATGAGCTCAAGTGATGAAGAAGAGGAGAGCACATGCACGAAGGAACTCAGGACACTTGATGAAGGTGGAAGGCAAAAGTCATGGAAAACAGAAACAATGGTAAAAATCACGAAAAAATCTAACAGCTATGGAGTTCTTTTCTTAAGTCCATGAGTTACCAACAAAAAGTGTATCTACTGATTGAAAGAACTGTGTGCTTTCTAAAATCTAATAGTGAGACGATTAACTGCATACTTTTTCTGTAGTGATCACTGCTTGTGTTAACCTCATTCAAGAAAATATCTAAAGGAACCAAGATCTTTCATATCAAACTCGGTGAATATTGAGCAGCATCTGGATGGATCGTCTGTTTGTCTTTAGTAGGATTTTTCTGTTTGCCTATGACTAATTGGTCCACCTCAACTTTGATTTTGTCAGCACTGCTGCATTTAATGTAGTGAGTGCTGACGTGAGTTGAGCTGTACCAAATTCCTGTTAAAGATTAGCAGACAGTCCAGATTCATTTTATAAATGAGTCTGGATCCTCTGTTTGCTGGCCATGTGATAACATGGACCAGTCAAAAAGTTGCAAACAGTAATTTCCCTTTTTGCAGAAAACAGAGGATACAGAGGATCAGGGCTCTTTGTAAATGAATTGGATTAGGGTTGGATCAATCCTTTCTATGGCCCTGTTTGATCCCGAACGAAACTGTAGCTCTCAACGGTTGGGTCCTACTATTCCCAGACTGGGTTTTGCCTTGACCGGCTCTTTTTGGTTCCGGGTCTCATTTTTTTTTTTAGGACCTGGATTGAGACCCGATGGGTTCAGTTCCTTTCACTTTCAGGGGCCCATTGGGTTTTTGGACCTTTGTTTTGAGTGGGGTTCATGTCAGGTCGACGTCAAAATAAGAGCATTTACATATGGATGTATTAGATCAACAACATGTGTGTTACTTAGACATATTCATGGTGTAAATGTCAACATGGGCTATCTAACAAGCCTGTGGCTTCAAACCTCTTTCTGTTGCTTGTTTTAACAAACACTGTGACCAAATGGGTGTGTCAGCTGGGGCGGGCCCCACCATGATGTAGACCATCAGGTGTGTTCTAAAAAACGAGACTAATCCGTGATTCATATGGGCCACATCAAGACAAATAGTTGGAAGGAGAAACATGTGCCTCCCTTTGGGTTGATGTTGTCCATCTCTCTCTCTCTCTCTCTCTCTCTCTCTCTCTCGTTGATATTTTCTTGTACAAAAAGCTGATCACCTGCCAGGAGAGGTACCGGAACTTGTAGCACCTTACTGTCATTTCCATCTACTTGCCACAAGAACGGTAGAATTTCCCTGTACAATATCCTGTAGAATTTGTTTTCCACTGAGTCAGGCCCTGTTTGGTAGCTGTGGAAAAATGAGTTCATCTCATTTTATGGCTGCCCACAAAGTGTAATACCCGTAGAGGCACTACAGCAAACACCCAATGGGCACTTTTTACATCTCTACACTTCTCACACTCGACAATCATAACTGTCCATGATACTGCATTTTTTTCTCTGGCATTTCATCGAACATGTCTTTGGTGGCACCAACATTCCCCAATTCACATACCCATCAACCATAGCAGTTCAGGAAATGACATCCCCGCTCCGGCATTTCATCAAACATTTTGCAATGAATCAAACTTTTGATTCTCAGGCGGATGGGACCTCCGAACCATGACTCGACTGTGCAATCAATAGAGATTTATGTTTTTTGGAGAGAGAGAGAGAGAGAGAGAGAGAGAGAGAGAGATTTTCATACCAGCTGCAATGGCGTCGAAGCTTGGAAGCTGCAACGGGAGCGGGGATGGGAGGCGTCGAAGCTTGGAAGCTTGCAACGGGAGCGGGGATGGGAGGCGTCGAAGCTTGGAAGCTGCAATGGCGATTTTTGGGAGAGAGAGAGAGAGAGAGAGAGAGAGAGAGAGAGAGAAGGGGCGGGAGACGATTGAGAGGGAATGACGATTTGGGGATTTTTTTAGGGTAAGGGTGGGTTAATCGGATTGCCGTGCGGAGTAAACTCAGTTTGGCCCACCTAGAATGCATGTGCTTTATCTATTCCGTCCATATGCTTTATCTATTCCGTCCAAAATTTAAGCATATCCAAACCTCAAGTGGACCATGCCATGGGATCGAGCCTGTCTTAACCGTTGCTTTGGTGGCATGCTGATGAATGGCTGAGAAAAGTTGAGGATAAAGATCAAGGTGGGGTCCATTTCAATGGGGGCAGTTGTCACTGATGAGATGTTTACCTTTTTCTATCAACGGTCAATGCTGTTTCTGGGCTTTTAGCATGTTCACATTTTGAACCGTCAGATCAAATCCCCGGTCAATCTAGATGTGTGGAGATGCTTCGATGGACCATCATGTTGATGGCTTCGGGCAAAAATAAGGTAGCAGGAAAATGGACGGTTGACATAAATTGGAGCAAAAGTTAGGCAAAGGTCCAGATTCTGACAATTAGGATCATCCAAATACTTCAGTTTTTTGGATACTGATCATCCATGTCGGGCCCTACCAGATCAACGGTTCCGATGAAGAGAAAAAAATTCCCATATTCACGTATGGGACCACACTTAAAATTTCTCTTCACAACTTGTGATTTGCCCATTCTCAGCGAAACCTTTCCAATGGATTAGGAAAAGTGATCACCTACAGGCGACCGTACCATAATATGTGGTACCTGCACCATCATTACTACTAACAAACCCCTTTCAGGAAATCCGTACCATAAGAACAATAGGCCCCACCATGAATATCCTCTCTTTTTTAAAATGAAGCTGTCTTGTCCGTAGATGGGCCACATATGTATTGGTTGTAAAATGATTTCAACGGTGTGGCCCACTCAAATAATAGAATAGTCAGATTTTTGTTTCAGATAATCTTCATGGTGGGATCCACCGTTTTCATGGTACTGATTTCCTACAAAAAAGTAAGGCTGGCGGAAAAGGATGGTACAGTACCACAAGTTGTTGTACCTGTATCTCATGGTGAATCCCGTAGACAACAGGGACGAAAGTGGGGCCTTTGATTATTGGAATAGATGCCTCTTCTTTTTAGGCGATCCACGTGAGAGGTTGAAGAGGTGAATCGCGACACGCATGCTGATAGAGAACACGTGTAAAAGATCCAGGCCAATGATTTAGGTGGGGCAGTCAATGAACATGCTCCAGCCATAAATCAGCTCATACATTCATCAGACGAGCACATCGTACGGAGGAAATCTGACGGTTCAATGGAAAATAACCAACGGCCTATGTGTGGGCTACCTAGAAGAGTGTTAAAAGCATGAATTTTGGGAAAATCATTCTCTCATAGAGACCCACCTTCTACATTGTCTAGATCTCATACACGTACAAGAATTTAGCACGTGTGACGCAGATCACCTCTCCAATCACCAAACCTCAACTTTGCACCAATGAACATGTATGTATGCATAAACCAATCTGATAACCAGTTAACTGAATGAGTGTAATTTTTCATTTCAACTATCCAATAAATGTCCACCAATAAATTTGGCCCACTCATTTCAAATTTCTCGCTTTATTTAAACTACAATTTTTTTCCAACATTTTTTTTTCCAAAACCGGTAAAATTTCTTTCTTTTTTTTATCAAATATTTCAACTTTTATTTCTTTTGAAAATATCATTTTTTTAATCAAACTTCTTAATTTTTTCGAAATACAAAATCTTAATTTCTTTATAAAAATTTCAATTTTTTTACGAACTTATCAATTTTATTCGAACTTCTCAACTTTTTTCAAATGGTCATTTTTTTTTTAAATCTCAATTTTTTGAATCTTATTATTTTTCTAAATCTTATCAATTTTAATTTATTTTCAAACCTCTCAACATTTTTTGTTTGAAAATCACAAATTTCTTTTTTAACTTCACAATTTTCTTTTTCAAAATATTTAATTTTGTGAAAATTTGAAAAGAAATTTCAAACATATTAATTTTATTCAAATTTCTCAATTTGTTTTTAAAATCTCTTAACATTTTCTTTCAAATTACTAAATCTGTTATTTTAAATATCAAATTTTTAATTTTTAAAAAATATCAGTTTTTTTCAATATCTCATTTTTCTTAAATTTTATTTTCCGACGGACCTTATTTGGGGGGGCATCTTTTCGGGCTGGGATTAGCGACGGGCCAAATCCGTCGTTAAATAGCGACGGGCTAAGTCCGTCGGAAATTAAAATTTTCGACGGACTATGTCGTCGGTAAATGCCGCGACGAAATCCCGCCTTAATTTCGCAAAAGCGACGGAATATTTTCAAATACGACGGATCCGGTTCGTCGTTAAACCAAACAATTTTTGCGACGGTCAATGTCCGTCGCAAAATCCGTCGCAAAAATGCAATTTTGGTGTAGTGCTCCGCACACACCAGCTTTATGCGAAGTTGGAGAAGTGTGAGTTTTGGTAGGAGGAGGTGAAAGTTCCTTGGTCATGTGGTGACGAGGCAGGGAGTAGTAAGCAGTAGATCCGGTGGAAGATGATGCCGTGCGTCAGTGGAGTCAGCCCACGAACGCGTCCGAAATTCAGAGTTTCCTGGGGTTAGTAGGTTATTATCGTCGTTTCATTGAGGGCTTCTCTTATATTGTAGCCCCGCTGACCAGGTTGACCCAGAAGGGCAGCAGAGTTCGTTTGGAGTGATGCCTGTGAGCGAGCATTTGTAGAACTGAAGGACCGTCTTACTTCTACACCAGTCCTCACTCTTCCCTCCGGGAGTGAAGGATTCGTGGTTTTTTTACATATGCCTCACGTATTGGCTTAGGTGCTGTCTTGATGCAGCATGGCAGAGTAGTAGCGTATGCGTCTCGCCAGCTCAAGGTCCATGAGCAGAACTACCCCACGCATGATCTGGAGCTAGCAGCCGTAGTCTTCGCACTAAAGGTGTGGAGGCACTATCTTTATGGGGTCAGGTTCGAGCTCTTTTCTGACCACAAGAGCCTGAAGTACCTCTTCTTGCAGTCCGAGTTGAACATGAGGCGGAGACGTTGGATGGAGCTCCTGAAGGATTATGATTTTGATCTTCAGTACCACCCTGGCAAGGCCAACGTGGTGGTTGATGCCCTTAGCCGTCAGCCACGAGGCATGGTGGCGCATATGATGGTCCGGGAGTGGAGGATGCTCGAGGAGGTTGCCGAGTATGATTTGAGCTGAGCCTGCAGTCTTCTATCGCACAGTTATCGAACTTGTCGATTCAACCCTCTCTTGTTTCTAGGGTGATCGAGGCTCAACAGGCAGATCAGACGTTGAAGGATTATTGGGAAGAGGCCGCGTCAGAGGGTCAGAATGATTGGCAGATTGGGTCAGATGGTGGGACTTTGTTTCAGGGGTCGGTTGTGTGTTTCAGATATTCCTCAGTTGTGCAGAGATCTTATGGATGAGGCACACCGATCGAGGTTCACGATTCACCCAGGCTCTACCAAGATGTATCGTGATATGAGGAGGCAGTATTTTTGGGCCGGTATGAAGCGTCAGATTGCCAGTTTTGTGGCTGAGTGTGACACTTGCCAGCGTGTCAAGGCCGATCATTGCAAACCTCCAGGTCCCCTGCAGCCGTTGAGTGTCCCGTTGTGGAAATGGGAGCACATGACCACAGACTTCATTATGGGATTACCGAGAATGGATCGCGGTCATTACGCCATCTGGGTTTGTCGTTGATCGTTTGACGAAGTCGGCACATTTTCTTGCGATACGTGCGACCTGGTCATTGGACCGACTTACAGAATTGTTTATCGAGGAGATTGTGAGGCTGCATAGAGTCCTAGTTTCGATAGTTTCTGACCGAGATCCGAGATTTACGTCGCGGTTCTGGAGGAGTTTTCAGAAGGCGATGGGGCCTGCCTTGAAGTTCAGCACCGCATATCATCCTCAGACTGATGGTCAGACCGAGAGGGTCAACCAGATCCTTGAGGACATGCTTCGAGCTTACGTGTTGGATTTCTCAGGTAGTTGGGATAAACACCTGCGTTTGGCTGAGTTTGCATATAATAATAGCTACCAGGCGACTATCGGTATGGCTCCTTTTGAGACGTTGTATGGTAGACCTTGTAGGTCTCCTAGTTGTTGGGCCGAGGTTGGAGAGCATCGTCTCCTAGGTCCCGAGCTTGTGCAGAGGACATCAGAGGCTATCGATATCATCAGGCAGACGATGCGCACAGCTCAGAGTCGATAGAAGAGTTTTGCAGATCGTTGACGTCGTCCCCTAGAGTTTTCCATTGGGGATCGTGTGTATCTCAGGGTCTCACCCATGAAGGGCGTGGTTCGTTTTGGAGCCAAGGGGAAGCTTGCCCCAAGATTCATTGGACCCTTCGAGATCACTGGGCGCGTTGGCGCCGTGGCCTATCAGCTTGCCTTGCCACTTCAGTTGTCTGGCGTCCACAACGTTTTTCATGTTTCTATGTTGCGGAAGTGTGAGTCAGACGTGGTTCCTGTGATAGATTGGCAGCCGTTGGAGGTTCGTGAGGATGCTTCTTACATTGAGTAGCCGGTTCGTATCCTTGACCGGAAGGAGCAGGTCCTCCGGACCAAGGTCATTCCTTTAGTGAAGGTCCAGTGGAGTCATCATAGCGCAGATGAGGCGTCGTGGGAGCGAGAGGCAGAGATTCGCGAGTCTTATCCTCATCTTTTTTATGATTGATTGTTTCTGTATGATTGCTTTTCGATTCGATATGCATATATAGTGATGCGATTCTTTTTTTATGATCTTCGGCTAGTTTGGGTTTGTATTGCAAATTTTGAGGACGAAATTTTTTGTTAGGAGGGGAGAGTTGAAAGACCCGTACCCTTATTTGCCCTTCGTATGCTTAATTTTCGGTGCCGGTACGTCCTGAATGGACCAGATTAACGAGCCTTGATTGCGAGCCTATTTTAGTACCGCATCGACCCGAGACCATACCCCAGCGACCGTGTAGGTGCTGCGATTCCAACGCCGCGCTGCACGCCCCATTGCGATACCCGGTGTGAAAGTTATGATCGATTGCGTAATCCAAGATGGGCCGCGCAACGCGCCTGTGGCGTGGGCCCCACTTGCACAAATCCCAAGAATATGTCAAATCAATCACCATCACCCTCACCCATACCCCTATCATTACCCTAGCCTACTCACACCATACCTATCCCATTCCTCTCTCACCAAAGTCAACTCCAACCCATTCCTCCCATGACCTCTCCCATCATCATCATCATCACTAATGTACCCCCCTCTCTCCCATACAAGAGCCATACGTATGGGGAGAGGAGGCCTTACTTCCCATATTTGCAAAAGAGATTTAAGAGAGAGAGGAGAGAGAAAGAGAGAGAGATTTGAGAAAGGAGAGAGAAAGAGAAAGATTTGAGAGAAGAGGGAGATTTGAGTGATCAAAAGAGAGATTAGAGAAATTGAGGGTGGGGATCCAAGCTTGGAGGGCCTCAACCATCATCCGGACCGTCCGAATCATCCGATCATCAACCCGATCCAATCAACCGTCCAACCATCCATCGAGGTGAGTGCAAGGGGCATAAACCCCCATTTTTCTTAATTTACTCCCTTTTCTTTGCTTTCTTTTGGGCCCACCGGTGGTGGAGAACCTGATGGATGGATTGGATCATCCATGAATGGGCCCCACCTTGTAATAATAATAATAATAATAATAATAATAATAATAATAATAATAATAATTAAAAAAAAAACAAAGGGCGAGGTGCCGCTGGACAAGCAGCGTCCAGAGGACACTGCTGCCCAGCAGCACGTGGACTAAGAAGCCCTTTGGGCGTTGGGCGGGGTCCCCACATGTGGGACCCACCTTGATGTATGCATGCAATCCACGCTGTCCATCTGTTTCTCCATCCCATTTTATGGCAGGACGCCAAAAATGAAGAAGATCCAGATCTCAGGTGGACCGCACCATTGAAAACAAGTGGGGCCAATGAAGCCTACTGTTGAGACTTCTTGGGCCCACCGTGATGTTTGTGGACCACATCACCCACCCAATATTGGGCTTGATGGGTCCCCAATGAGCTGGGGAACATGATGAAGGGGGTGGATCGTCCCTAAGTGGGCCCCACATGATATGAACACAAAAAAAAAGAAACAAAAAAAAATATATATGAGAACGCTGGACGTCCAGCGTCTGGACGTTCTGACGCTGGAACGTCCAGCGTCACTTGTCAGTGAATGGGGTCCCCACTCGTGGGACCCACCTTGATGTTAGTGTTCCATCCACGCCGTCCACTTGTTTTCCCATATCATTTTAGGGCCAGGCCCCAAATTTGAAACTGATCCAAATCTTAAGTGGACCGCACCGCATAAAACAGTGTAAGTAATGATTTCTACTGTCAGAAATCTTTCGGCCCACTTTGAAGTTTCTAGACCGAATCATATACCCAATATTGGGCTTATTGGGTCCCCCATGAGATGAGGAAACTGATGAACGGAGTGGATCAGTCCTATGTGGGCCCCACATGATATAAGTACAAAAACAAAAAAGAAAAGAAGGAAACGGAAAGAAGAGGCATAGCCTCTGACGCTGGCGTACCTGCGTCCGGGTACGCTGGCCTCGGCCGGGCTTGGTGGCCCACTCGTGGGTCCCACCATTATGCATGTGCTGTATCCACACCGTCCATCCAGTTGGGGAGATCATTTTCGGGCATGACCCCAAGAATGAGTCAGATCCAAGTCTCAAGGGGGCCCCACCATAGAAAACAGTAGGGACAGTGGCCCTACCGTTGAAACCTTCTTATGGCCTACCATGATGTTTAGTTGAGATCCAACCTGTTCATAAGTTCACACATACATGGAGGAAAGAAAAACAAAAATATCAGCTTGATTGGATACTTCTGTGGGCCCACTTGTTGAGAGTAAATATAAAAAATAATAATAATAATAATAAATAATAAAATAAAATAAAATGCTGCTGCTGGACAGACAGCGTCCAGGGGACGCTGCTGCCCAGCAGCTTATAGTCTATATGGGCATTGTGAATGGGCCCCACTCGTTGGGCCCACCTAGAATGTATATGCTTTACCTATCCCGTCCATATTTTTTCCAGCTCATTTTAGTGGGCCATGCCACGGGTCAACAGTGGGAATAATGATCTCTACCGTTGAAACCTTCCCAGCCCTATAGTGATGTTTAATTGTCATCCAACCTATTTCACAAGTGGCCGAGCCCAAAATTTAAGCATATCCCAATGGCAAGTGGGCCATGCCACGGGACAACAGTGGAAATAATGATCTCCATCATTGAAACCTTCCTAGACCTGTAATGATGTTTATTTGTCACCCAACCTATTCATAAGTGGCTGGGCCCAAAATTTAAGCATATCCAAATGTCAAGTGGACCATGCACAGTGGAAAATGATAATCTTAAACGTAGAAACCTTTCTAGGTCCTACAGTGATGTTTATTTGCCATCCAATCTGTTCATAAGATCACATGGATATGGATGAAGGAGAAAAACACAAGTATCTGTTTGATTCAAAATTTATTGGGACTAGATGGGTACCACGCTGCCCAGCAGGTGGCCCACCCTATGGGTCCCAACGTGATGTATCTTTTAGCTCCACCATGATGTATATGATTATCCATGCCGTACATGAAATTGCGGTTTTACCGCTTGTAGAGACACTTGGAGATATGTCTAAGGACCTAGAGGGGGGGTGATTAGGACCTTTGAAATTCTTTTCGCCTACTTACACAATTCAACAAATTTAGCCTGGTAAGCAAGAACACTTCGGCTTCCAAGCCTAGGTGGGTCCAATCACAAGACTAGCAAAAGGTTAAGTAATAAACAATCCTAGTCTAAGCATGCATAGGTAAGTAAATGATACAACTAATTAAGCTTCTAACCTATACAACTTGTGTAGACTTATGAGAGTGGATCAATGAGCTCTTGTCTACACAACTAGTGAAGGTACATCTTGTGTGAGGATGAATCTAAAAAGTGCCTAGCATACATTCCTATCAAGGATTCATAATTAAGCAATTAAACTAACAATGCGAAGATATAAATGTGCTCAAGAACAATCACAAACACAAGGATGTATAGTGGTTCGACTACGTGTCTACTCCACTCCCGGTTCAAGTACTCAACCCCTTTGAGCACACCGGCATTCACTATCGGAGGTTTTAAATGAGTTTCACCTCTCAACCTTTACACGGAGGTTTTATCGGTTCACCTCTCAACCCTACCTGGAGTTTTAGACATAGTCTAACTCTCAACCTAACGCACGTTTACTCCAGTGTCGGAGGCTCCCCCTCGGAGACTTAGTTTAGGCCCGGCTGACGGGCCAAGGAACGGCTAACGTCCCTAGGTCGAGTTCAACAAACAAACTCTAAAATGGACTCTTAAATAAGATAACCTACTTTTTGGATGAGCCCCTTGTGTAGTGCCGGATTGGGTTGCTTGATCTCCGCTCTCCCGTGCTTCAATCAGCTTCCCTAGCTCCCACGATCGTGCCGCCGTTGCGTCGCCAATGCCTCAGCCACACTCAATCAAACACCTTGCATGTGATGCTTTTGAGATGCCCAAGGTGTTAGGAGGATAGGTTTGAGAACTCTACAACTAATGGGAATGGGTTGCCTAGAGTCTCTTACCTACAACGATCTCATCTTAGAGTTTTGGACAAGGATTTGCCAATCAAGAAGCTTCCAAACTCTAGAGATCAAGAGGGGATGAAGGTCATCTTCTTCATGAGCTTGGAATGCTCTAATCTTGTGTTAAAGCACAAGGAAGATACCTTGCATGGGTCAAGGAATGAGCCTCAAATGGTCTCCAACAATGGTGGCTTCACTCCTCCAAGAATCCCTCTCTCAAGTGCCCAAAACGGAGCTCTATATGTAAGAAAAGAGGGCTCCAACGGTCATAAAACAGGCATAAAACGGCTCTTAGCCGACCTGTCCCGACCGGTCCCGACCGGTCGGAACCCCTTGCTGAAGGCATCCACAGATACCCAGGTCGACCGGTCAAGACCGGTCGGCACACATTGCTGGACCATATGAAGAAGACAGGCCGACCGGTCTTGACCGGTCGGCAGTGCTTGCTGGACACTCTGATGATCCAGGCCGACCGGTGTTGACCGGTCGGCAATGCTAGCTGACCTGTCTGATGTGAGAAGGCCAACCGGTCTTGACCGGTTGGCTGTCCACTTGCAAAGGTAGCAAGGCTGCTGGCCGACCGGTCTTGACCGATCGGACCAGCCTGGTTCTCCTCTCCATAAGCTGAACTCCTTCATACTTCAACCTATTCATTTAGGCCAAGGTTAGGGTGATCAATTTGGACACCTAGGGCCAGTCTATGATGACAAAATGATTCCTAATGTGGTCAAGGTCATCAGGGAAACAAAGGGGTTGGGTTTTGGTCAAGGTTAAGGCACCAAGGCATGACTTTTACCTGAATCTTCTTCCTTGATGCAGCCGGTCCGTCTTGAGTCTTCGGTCTTCGTCTTCATTGGGCTCAACCGACACTAGACTCACTGACGTAAGTGATTGACAAATAAGGTGCACTAGTATGCCACGGAAAAGTGCACTAACAATCTCCCCCTTTGTCAATTACTTACAAAAACTTAACCTACCAAAACAAATTACATGTTCAAGATATTACAATGATAAAGAATTAAATATAGGACTCTTGACATGACAAACTAAGCAGCTCCTCTTCAGTTTGCTCCCCCACAACCTGTCAATCCCTGCATCACAAAACATAGCAAACTAGTTTTGGTGGGATTTGATCTTTCTCCCCCTTTTTGTTAGCAATTGACAAACTATTCTCTCCCCCTTAAATGATCTATCAATAAGTCTAAGGTGAGAGAAGATAGTATGTCGCAGTTATAACTATAAGCACATGCTAGCAAGGAGAGTATAGGGTGCATGAATCATAAATACGTGGAGCATGCTAAGGAACATGATTAACAAGAAGATATAGCTGTCTAGGCAAGGTTAATCATGCAACATTGGTCAAGGATATACATTTGCAATGAAAGCACAAAGGACTTATAGCCCAATCAACCAGCCTCCCCTATTGGTATATCAAGACCAATGTAAAGCAAAGATTAGCATATAATGAAGCATAAAACTCAAGATGATTAGCTAATCTAAGCAGGATGACAATCTAGCAAGTAAATGTATTAAATAAAGGCAAGTCTAAATCATCAAAATCTAGGCGAATGAGGCTGAAATCCTCTGATTTGCCCATACACACAGAAATGAGGCTGAAATCCTCAGATTTTCCTATAAAAGCATAACTAGCTACCCTCACTAACCATGTTTAGTTTGATAAGCCAAAGGGTAACTAAATTCCACAACACCCTCATAGAATGTAGCATGAGGTAAGGGGTTGGGAACTCCTTCTCCTCCTAGAAGGGATAGCGGTTGGGATCCCCTCTTAGATAAGCTGGTAGAGGGGTCGTGATGGAGGCCGAGAGAGCAAGATCTTTATGTTGGCTCTCATCATAAGCGGAGTCACCAGATTCGGACTCCTCCGTATCATCCCAAGTGGCAGCCATTGCCTTTTTACCTTTCGGTTTAGGCCCTTCCGGACATTCCGGGGCAATGTGGCCACGACGACCGCGACCGTAACAACGGACGGATGAAGATATGGATGATTTTTCTTTACGTTTATCACCCTTCTTGTCCTTCTTGTCACGGCTATTCCCTCTATCAAATTTGAGGAATCTCTTGAATTTTTTGTTCAATTTCTCTTCCTCATCATCCTCATCATCGCTATCTTCCTCTGACTCACTCTTAATATTCTTAGGTTTGTGAGAGGACTTAAAGCGATGTTTTTCTTTTTAGAGGGGGCTTTAAAGCCTAGTTCAAAGATTTGTAGGGAACCTATGAGTTCTTCAACTTTCATTGTATTAAGATCCCTACATTTTTCAATGGTGGTGACTTTAGAAGAGAATCGTTCTGGAAGGGATCTCAGAATTTTCCTACAAAGTCTATTTTCCGGAACAGGATCCCCTAAGCCCCACATATCATTTGTGATTTTGTTCAGCTTGGTATAAATTCAGTAAATGTTTCATCCTCCTCCATAGTAATATTTTCAAATAGAGTAGAGAGGCGCTGAAGTTTAGAGTTCTTAACAACGTTTGTACCTTCATGGGTAACTTCAAGAATATCCCATGCTTGTTTACTGGTTGTGCAGTTTTGAATCCGACCAAATTCTTCTCTGGATACTAAACAAAAAATGGCATTCAGGCCTTTGGCATTATGGATACATTGAGCTTTATCATGATTAGTCCACATTGCCTTATCTTTTGTCCTGAGAACATCCGGTTTACCTTCCTTAGAAATAATCTCCATTGGGGGTACATATCCAATATCAACCATGTCCCTCACATCCGAATCAATAGATTCTAAGAAGATACGCATTCGGGCTTTCCAATATGGATAGTTTGACCCATCAAAGAAAGGAGACTTAGTGATAGATGAAGAGTCCTCTCTAGACATATTTTCAAGTTTCTCTAAGGATCTCACTACGGGTTTTTAAACCTGAGCGGAGGAACTCGCTTTGATACCAATTGAAATTGCGGTTTTACCGCTTGTAGAGACACTCGGAGATATGTCTAAGGACCTAGAGGGGGGGTGATTAGGACCTTTGAAATTCTTTTCGCCTACTCACACAATTCAACAAATTTAGCCTGGTAAGCAACAACACTTCGGCTTCCAAGCCTAGGTGGGTCCAATCACAAGACTAGCAAAGGTTAAGTAATAAACAATCCTAGTCTAAGCATGCATAAGTAAGTAAATGATACAACTAATTAAGCTTCTAACCTATACAACTCGTGTAGACTTATGAGAGTGGATCAATGAGATCTAGTCTACACAACTAGTGAAGGTACATCTTGTGTGAGGATGAATCTAAAAAGTGCCTAGCATACATTCCTATGAAGCATTCATAATTAAGCAATTAAACTAACAATGCGAAGATATAAATGTGCTCAAGAACAATCACAAACACAAGGATGTATAGTGGTTCGACTACGTGTCTACTCCACTCCCGGTTCAAGTACTTAACCCCTTTGAGCACACCGGCATTCACTATCGGAGGTTTTAAATGAGGTTCACCTCTCAACCTTTACACGGAGGTTTTATCAGTTCACCTCTCAACCCTACCCGGAGTTTTAGACATAGGCTAACTCTCAACCTAACGCACGTTTACTCCCGTGTCGGAGGCTCCCCCTCGGAGACTTAGTTTAGGCCCGGCTGACGGGCCAAGGAACGGCTAACGTCCCTAGGTCGAGTTCAACAAACAAACTCTAAAATGGACTCTCAAATAAGACAACCTACTTGTCGGATGAGCCCCTTGTGTAGCGCCGGATTGGGTTGCTTGATCTCCGCTCTCCCGTGCTTCAATCAGCTTCCCTAGCTCCCACGATCGTGCCGCCGTTGCGTCGCCAATGCCTCAGCCACACTCAATCAAACACCTTGCATGCGATGCCTTTGAGATGCCCAAGGTGCTAGGAGGATAGGTTTGAGAACTCTACAACTAATGGGAATGGGTTGTATAGAGTCTCTTACCTACAACGATCTCATCTTAGAGTTTTGGACAAGGATTTGCCAATCAAGAAGCTTCCAAACTCTAGAGATCAAGAGGGGATGAAGGTCATCTTCTTCATGAGCTTGGAATGCTCTAATCTTGTGTTAAAGCACAATGAAGATGCCTTGCATGGGTCAAGGAATGAGCCTCAAATGGTCTCCAACAATGGTGGCTTCACTCCTCCAAGAATCCCTCTCTCAATGCCAAAAAAATGGAGCTCTATATGTAAGAAAAGAGGGCTCCAAAGGTCATAAAATGGGCATAAAACGGCTCTTAGCCGACCTGTCCCGACCGGTCGGAACCCCTTGCTGAAGGCATCCACAGATACCCAGGCCGACCGGTCAAGACCAGTCGGCACACATTGCTGGACCATATGAAGAAGACAGGCCGACCGGTCTTGACCGGTCGGCAGTGCTTGCTGGACACTCTGATGATCCAGGCCGACCGGTGTTTACCGGTCGGCAATGCTAGCTGACCTGTCTGATGTGAGAAGGCCGACCGGTCTTGACCGGTCGGCTGTCCACTTGCAAATGCAGCAAGGCTGCTGGCCGACCGGTCTTGACCGGTCGGACCAGCCTGGTTCTCCTCTCCATAAGCTGAACTCCTTCATACTTCAGCCTATTCATTTACGCCAAGGTTAGGGTGATCAATTTGGACACCTAGGGCCAGTCTATGATGACAAAATGATTCCTAATGTGCAAGGTCATCAGGGAAACAAAGGGGTTGGGTTTTGGTCATGGTTAAGGCACCAAGGCATCACTTTTACCTAAATCTTCTTCCTTGATGCAGTCGGTCCGTCTTGAGTCTTCGGTCTTCGTCGTCATTGGGCTCAACCGACACTAGACTCACTGACGTAAGTGATTGACAAACAAGGTGCACTAGTATGCCACGGAAAAGTGCACTAACAGTACATACATTTTGTCGACCTACCTTGTATGTGCAGGCCCAAGTATGGGGCCGATGTGGTCTCAAGTGGGCTATGCCACGAGGACTTTTACATTTCCAATGGGACCCACAGTCCGGGTCCCACTCTCTATATATATATTGGGCCTTTTAAGGCCAATGTTACATGATATGTTGGTAACATGCTAGTATGATTAGCTTGATATGTCACACTGATAACATGCTTAGTATAATGAATACCATTCTCATTCATATGCCCATACGCATCATTTGTATACCTGTTATGGATCATGATTAACCATAGCATGTGCTAGTTAGCTTGTTATACTTAGGGGACCCGTGTGAGACAGGGTCGCCTCACATGATTGCGTAGTATGCGTAAGTTTGGTGCATGATTTGGATTGTATGACTCATGCATTTCTCATTATGTATGTCACGATCCCTTTCACCCCCTAGCAGCATCGGGGTGGTGGCCACCATAGTCACATCATGGTTGGCAATATTAGACACCGGAAACTTGTTCTAGTACGTGGGCACTATGGATGTCCTTGGGTGAAAGTCCCTAAACCCTGTGGTACCAGTAGGATGCTCCAGCGTCGAGACCGAGTGGATAACATGAGTGCCCATGTGCCAAATATCAGTAGGCCGCGTCTCCCACTGTGTCGAGGTCGGTTGGAAAGGGGTGTGACCTTATCCGCCCGGGTGAAGTGGGCTGTAAGCTAGGTCGAGTCTGACCAGCTCATGGAATGGGTCCGCTATCGGCGAGCCGGGTGGGCATTGGCATACCACTGACGAGGCGGATAGTGAGGTCTTTTCTACTCGCTTGGTTATGCGCGCGATGTGCGGTGGCCAATATTAGAGTATACTAGACCCCGGTGATGTCCCAGATGAGAACTATTTTGATATGTGGATCAGTTGAAGATTGACGTGTTTGCATTGCATCTCTAGCATGTAACACTCGGCAATGTAGGCCCTTGCATCGCATAGCCTTGGGATGGCTGATAGCATTCATAAACTTAGTAACTTAGCCCTCTACTACTTTCGCTTACTCTGATATCTGTATACTTGTCATATGCATCACACGCGCATACACGCACTCTACTGGGCTTCGTAGGAAGCTCATGCGCGTTTGTTTACACTGCAGGTACTAGAGCATATCAGCAGCGTTGAGCGCGGTTTATGTACCTGATATTTTGGACTTCTGCTTCATGTTGTATTTCCTTTCCAGTACTGTACTCAACAAACTTATTAGTGGATATTTGATGATGTTTTATGGTTTTGATTATGCTCCTGTACAAAAAAAATTTAACCTGAAATCCTCTTGGTAGGATCCCAGGATCGGAACCTAGCACATGAGAGCTAGGAGCCGAGAATGGGGGTACTACGGAGGCTGTTGGCACCAAGGTCGCCGATCGGGAATTTAGTAAGCCCGGTCCCCGGGTTTGGGGCGTGACACCTGTCAAAGGGTTGATGTTGATCTATACACCACCAAATTCATACCCTAGCTAATTCATGAAGAAGGTAACCTGGGAAATCCATGAGGTAAGCATTCATTGAGCACACTAGGTTAAATTGTTTGGACTTTTGTATTTATCAATCCATCAGTGAGAATTTCATATCAATACTTGGTATGTTCTGAAAAGTTCAAGGTTTCAACTTCTATCACTTAGTTTTACTGATTTTTGTACTTGCATGTCTTGGAATGTATAGAAGCATAGTTTCTAAAGGAGAGTTGAGTTTTGAAGGATGAAATTTTTTCACGCATGTTTTGCTCGGAACTAGCAAATGTTGGTCGGGAGGTGTGTTGAGCTCTTAAATGTGCATATTCTAACCCCATTTCATTACTAACTATGCTTGAAATAAGTGATTAAAGACCCAACTAATGCATGGTTTTGTGGTTCTAGGAATGAGAGAGAGAATTCATCAATTGAGGGCTTAGAGATGTTGTTTACACACCTTGAAGATCAAAGGAATGGAGGACCAAAGGTGGAACAAAAGTGCATTGAAGATAAAGGAGGAGAAGCTGAGAATTCAGCAAATTTCATGTCCACCGGTCTGCCGTCCACAGCCACCGACCAGCCGTCCACAGCCACAGACCAGCTGGCCAAACCCTCCAGAAATAAGAAATTCATTGGACACGTTTTAGGAGGGCAGGCCCCTTAACCGACCGGTTGGCTGAAGGGTCGGTTTATGCATTTCAACATCCAGCGATTTCAACAGTTTGAAGCAGTTTCTCTGGCCGCCTGTCCGACCGGTCGACTGATGGGTCAGATTGTGTAAAAAAGACTCTAGTGAGAATTACATTTGCAAGTACTTTGTCCGACCGGCCGGACAGGGGGTCCGGCCAGCCGGGTCAACACTCAGGAACATTTGGAGCTCCGAAATTCTCTACGCAAAGCGCAGTTTTTTACAGAATTTCTCAAAGTTTCTTCGCACCTAGGGCCCCAAAGCTATAAAAGGACTCCTCTAGCTCATTCCTATGACATCCTAGAAGAGATTTACCATGGTGGGGGGTGGCGGAAGTCAGATGCGGAGTTTTATAACTCCTCCTAGTTTGTTCTTCTAGTTTTTATGTTTTTCTTAGTTGCTTTCATATTTCCTTGGATCATGAACGGCTAAACTGTTACGCCCCCAAACCCGGGGATCGGGCTCACTAAATTCCCGATCGCCGACCTTGGTGCCAACAGCCTCCGTAGTACCCCATTCTCGGCTCCTAGCTCTCATGTGCCAGGTTCCGATCCTAGGATCCTACCAGGAGGATTTTCAGGGTAAATTTTTTTTTTGTACAGGAGCATAATCAAAACCATAAAACATCATCAAATATCCACTAAAAAGTTTGTTGAGTACAGTGCTGGAAAGGGAAATACAACATGTAGCAGAAGTCCAAAATATTAGGTACATGTACCACGCTCAACGCTGCTGATGTGCCCTAGTACCTGTAGTGTAAACAAACGTGCATGAGCTTCCTACGAAGCTCAGTAAAGTGCGTGTGTGCGCGTGTGATGCATATGACAAGTATACAGATATCAGAGTAAGCGAAAGTAGTAGAGGGCTAAGTTACCAAGTTCATGAATGCTATCAGCCATCCCAAGGCTATGCGATGTAAGGGCCTACATGGCTGAGTGTTTCATGCTAGAGATGCAATGCAAACACGTCAATCCTCATCTGATCCACATATCAAAATAGTTCTCATCTGGGACATCACCGGGGTCTAGTATACTCTAATACTGGCCGTCGCACATCGCGTGCATAACCAAGCAAGTAAAAAAGACCTCACTATCCGCCTCGTCAGTGGTATGCCAATGCCCACCTGGCTCGCCGATAGCGGACCCATTCCATGAACTGGTCAGACTTGATATAGCTTACAGCCCACTTCACCCGGGCGGATAAGGTCACACCCCTTTCCAACCGACCTCGACACAGTGGGAGACGCGGCCTACTGGTATTTGGCACACGGGCGCTCATGTTATGCACTCGGTCTCGACGCTGGAGCATCCTGCTGGTAGGATCCCAGGATCGGAACCTGGCACATGAGAGCTAGGAGCTGAGAATGGGGTACTACGGAGGCTGTTGGCACCAAGGTTGGCGATTGGGAATTTAGTGAGCCCGGTCCTCGGGTTTGGGGCGTGACATAAACCTCTTAGCTATGGCTAAGAAGTGAAGTTTGTAGTGAATCTAAGATGTTTCAATTCGTTTATTTTGGTTTCAAGTTGGATTAATAGTGAAGAACAATGGTTTGAAGTTTGAATAAAGTTCTAAGTAGTTTTTTTTAATCTTATGATGGCTCATGGATGTTTAAAAGAATTGCTTGAGTTCTTAATTATTTTGAATCATTCTAGACTTGTACGCTCTGAGGAATCGGATTCAATACACTCTAGACCTTTGATCCTCATGTGGGAACTTCATACCAAAAGTTCTACTTTTCTGGAATTTCTGCTTATGTGTGATTGTGTATGTGATTTAAATGAAGTTTAAATCATGATGTAGTTATACTTTGTGACAGAATTTAATGATGATTATGTTCGCTTCCCCAAGTGTAGGGTTGTAATGTAGTAATAATCTCGGTAAGATCGAGGTCGATCCACAGGGACTTGTGCAGGTGTTCGCTCGCCTCAAGTGTAAGGCTGCGATGTAGTAATAAAACTCAGTAAGACCGAGGTCGATCCACAGGGAATTAGAAACAACTTCCACTATTCCAGCAACTCAGTTTTGTAAGAAAATAGGATTCAATTTGGTAATTAAGCTAAAATAGTAACTTAATGGAAAATCAGGAATTTAAAGTGCTATGGCATTCAAGGATCCACTTGTAGCAATCCCTTGTCAGTCCAATCAATCCAAGTAGAGAACACAACTAGATTTGAAGTCCTATCTCTCATCTAGTTGGAAAATAAAGCATTCACACACATTCAATCTCATTCAAGTTGAACTTCCAAGTTCTAGTCCCATTCAATCAATGTAGAATTCAAAACCATAGCCTTCGGAGTAACAGCCATGCCTATGGACTATGGCCTGCTCAAGGATTACTATAATTCGAATCTAAACAAGCACCATATGATAATCTCAGAGAATTGCAAGGAATTCATGTCCGGAGCACATGAACTCTCATAAAACATCTCAAACTACCAACTTAAGAACTAGAATATGAAAAATCCAAACTTGAATTGAAAATTACTTAAATTAACTTGAATCAAATATGAAATTAGCTACAAGCTTCACCTCTCAGCCTTAGCTGAGAGATTCTAGCCGAGCATTGTCATACTACAACTAGAACTCATAATAGAAAGCATAAAAACTAGAAAAACTGAAAATTGGAGAGTTGCAGACGCTCCACGACAGCTTCCTCTCTCTAGAACCACGTCCCTTAGCTTTTATGATCACCTAGGACGAGCCCCTAGGTGTCCTTTTATAGTGGGAGAGCCCCCTTGCATCGGAAACATCTAGAAATTGCGTAAGGTTACGCAGTGCGCAGAAATTTTCGGAGCCGGATTTAGAAATTTCCTGATTTTTCTGCGTGGCCGACCAGTCGGATGACCGGTCGGACTAGTCTGTTCATCAGTCCAGGGAGTTCAATAGTTTTTCCACTTTGATGACCAACCGATCAAGACCAGCCGGACTGGGTTGGCCGACCGGTCACGACTGGTCGGACCTCAGTTGTTTTTAATCCAGCGAGCTTCCAAAGAGATGCCGACCGGTTGGCCCACCGGTCAAGACTGGTCGGACCAATTGGTCCTTCCAATGGTTTCCACAGGTATGGTCGACCGGTCGGACTTGCCATTTTTCTTCTTTTTCTTCTTTTCTTTATTCTCTTTTCTCCCTCTTTCTTCTTCCTTCTTTGTTCCACCTTGGACCTTCATTCACAGGTTCTAAATGGTCCCTTTTTGGTCTCCAATTGAGTGAAGTCTGCTCTCATCCCTACAATCATAAAACACACATTAAATGGGCCTTTTAATCATGAAAAACATACATATAATGTCATGTAGTGGTCAATGCAATGTATAAAGTGGAGGTTCAACAGTAGGAATTCACAAAACACTTCTAATGGTTTCTACTAAAGAGCTAACTAACAGATTTTTAGTAATTTGATGAATATAACAATTTTGAACTAAATTGAAGGTAATCAATTAACAAAAAGGCACTAGGGGTTCAAGGATCCACTTGTAGCAATCCTTGATGCTCTTCGCTGTGGTTTCTCACTTTCTCAACTAGAATCGAAATTAAGTTCTATCGAGTCAGATAATAGAGCAGTTAAAACAATCAATCTGTCATATGTATGATTCATGTACATGATTCTCTCAATGCAAGCTAGGACTTGAGCACACTCAATTGCATAGGTCAGTCTCAATTCCAATAGGTTAAGATCACAACCATAATCATCATTAAATCCTGTCACAAGATAAAACTAGATCATGATTTGAACTTGATCCAAATCACATACACAATCTCACATATTCCAGAAATTTCAGAAAAATAGAACTTTTGGTGTGAAGTTCCCACATGAGGATCATTGGTCTTAGAGCGTACTGAATCCAATTCCTCGGATCATACAGGTCTAGACTAACTCAAAACAATTAAGAACTTAAGCAATTCTTCTAAACATCCATGAGCCATCATAAGATTAAGAAAAACTACTTAGAACTTTATTTAAACTTCAAACCATTGTTCTTCACTAATAATCCAACTTGAAACCAAATCAAACGAATTGAAATATCTTAGATTCACTACAAGCTTCACCTCTTAGCCCTAGCTAAGAGGTTTAGCCGTTCATGATCCAAGGAAACATGAAAACAACTAAACAAAGCATAAAACTAGAAAAATAAACTAGGAGTTGTAGAACTCCGAATCCGACTTCCGCCGTCTCCCACAGTGCTCAATCTCTTCTAGGATGCCTTAGGAACGAGCTAGAGGAGTCCTTTTATAGCTTTGGAACCCTAGGTGCGAAGAAACTTCGAGAAATCCCGCAGAAATGCGCATTGTATAGAAAAACTCAGAGCTTGTAGAAGAAGCTCTGTTACGCAGCCGACCGGTCGCATGACCGGTCTGAGACCATGAACGACCGGTCGTGACCGGTCTCAAAAACGCAAAACTATCCAGTGAGTTTTTCAGAAATTCAAACCCAAAAATTTAATTCAAGGACCGGTCGCACAACCGGTCTGAGTAGTGGACGACCGGTCGCACGCCCGGTCTTGATAAGTCTAGTGAGTTTTGGCCGCAGGGCCCCTTCTGTTGAGTGTTCAGACCAGTCGGGCGACCGGTCTTGGGTTGTGGAAGACTGATCGGACGACCGGTCTTGGGTGCATTTTTCTGCCTTCTTTCTTCTCTCTTTTGCTTCTTTCTTCCACCCCTTTGACGCTTGGTCTTTTAATCTTCAATGCTTGTAAATAGCTCCTTTAAGCCTTTAATCGATGAATCCTCTCTCTTATTCCTATAACCACAAAACCATGCATTAGTTGGGTCTTTAATCATGTATTTCAAGCATAGGTAGAGTTGAAATGGGGTTAGAATATGCACATTTAAGAGCTCAACACATCCCCAACCAGCATTTTGCTAGTCCCGAGCAAAATATGTGTGAAAAAATATCATTCTTCAAAACCCAACTCTCCTTCAGAAACTGTGTTTCTACATACTTAATGATATGCGAGTGCAAGAATCAGGAAAACTTAGTGATAGAACTTAAGACCTTAACCTTCTCATAACATAACAGGTACTTATATGAAATTCCCACTGATTGATTGATAAATAGAAGAATCCAAACAATTTAACCTAGTGTGCTCGGTGATGTTCATCTCATGGATTTCCGGGGTTACCTTCCTTGTGAAGTAGTTAAGGTATGGATTCAACGGTGTATAGATCAACAACAAGCCTATGACAGGAATTTGCCTTACTGTCCTTCCGACAGCTTTCACACTACGTCCCATTTCCGGCTTTGGTTATGGGTAGACCATCCCCCGGTTGGTAATAGGTAGCCCTTTTCGAAATTTTCCGCCATATTCTCCATCATTCCCATACTTTCATCCTTCCTTTCCGTTTTCTTTTTCCTTAGATAGGATTTTTAGAAATCCATATCTTTCGTTATTTTCCCATGGACAAGGATGGACAAAGTACCCCGGCTTGGTTTCTCAACGCCTTCAATCCAAACTTCACCAATTCACAATTCTACATAATCCTTTCAAAGTGTGAGAATCGTGTAATGTGAACAAGGTGTAAAAGTGTTTAGAAATTCTATCAATCATAAAATAGGGGAATTCACATATAAAACTAGTATCTTAGAGATTGCTCAAGATATTCAACTTCACTCACTTTACTTTTCCTTTTTCTTATACTCACACCATCCCAAATGCATAGAAATAAAGTTTTCCAACGGAGTTTTGAATTTTGAAAAATTGAAAAAGCTCCTACATAATTGCTCGAGATGTTACAAAACACTGGATTCATCCTACTGATCTTACACCCCCCAACCAAATCTTGCATTGTTCCTAAATGTAAAAGATGTGCAATGAGCAAAACATGACAGCAATTCGAAAATAAAGGAGAGTGAGCAATAATAGTACCTGAAAGAATGAAAAGTGGAATTCTACCTCCTTCTAACAAACCTATGAAAAAATAAACAAAAGCAACAAAATCCTAATCCTAACTACTTTATACCTCCATCAGACTAGGAGATCAAACATCCTGATACACAGGATCAGTCAGAGGTATGGACATACCTTCTGAAGGAAACTTCTCAAAGAACGGCTTTAATCGCTGACCATTCGCCTTAAAGATGTTGTCGTTCCTTGGATTCAACAACTCGACGATCCCATATAGGTAGACAGTATGTACAATGTAGGGACCAGTCCATCGAGATCTCAATTTTTCCGAAAATAAGTGTAAGTGAGAATTATACATAAGGACTTTTTGATTAATCGTGAATGTCTTACGAAGAATGTTCTTATCATGGAATAACTTCGTCTTGTCCTTGTAAATTCTCGCATTTTCATATGCTTCGTTCCGGAGTTCCGCAAGTTCATTCAATTGTTGTTTGCGCAACTGAGCTTGCTTTGTTAGAATCAAAATTCATCTTCTTTATCGCCCAATAAGCCCTATGTTCTAACTCCACGGGCAAGTGACAAGCTTTCCCATAGACAAGTCTATAGGGAGACATTCCAATGGGGGTCTTAAAAGCTGTACGGTAAGCCCAGAGTGCATCGGTAAGTCGAAGCGACCAATCCTTGCGATCGGGGTCTCACTTGTTTGTGGGTGATATGGGTGATATTTTTTCGTTAAGGCTTCAAATGGGCAATTACAAAAGTGAGACCCTCCATCACTTATGATGACTTGAGGTGTTCCAAACTGGGAAAGAATATTCTCTTTTAAGAAACGAATGGCTGTTTTATGGTCATTATTCCGGCATGGAATCGCCTCGACCCATTTGGACACATAGTTGACGGCAAGCAAGATATATGAGTTTCTAAAAGAAGATGGGAATGGACCCATGAAATCGATGCCCCAATAATTAAAAATTTCGATTAGTAAGATGGGATTGAGTGGCATCATATTTCTACGGGAGATTCCTCCCAATTTCTGACAAGGCTCACATGTCAAAACTCATGGGTGTCCTTAAACATGGTGGGCTAATAAAACCCACATTGCAGAATTTTGGCTGTGGTCTTCTCAGTCAAAAAGTGGTCCACCACACGCCTGAGAATGACAAAAGGAGATGATACTATGTTGCTCATCATCCGGCACACATCTCCTTATAATTTGATTGGGACAATACTTGAATAAGTAAGGATCGTCCCATAGGAATTTCCTCACCTCGTTGAAGAACTTATCTTTATCTTTCTTTTTCTAATGTGTTGGAGTTGTACCTATAGTAAGATAGTTAGCAATGTCCGCATACCATGGCAATTGGGAGACTTTAAAAAGTTGTTCATCAGGGAACATGTCATTGATTGCGGTCGTCTCAGGGGAATCGGTGAGAACAAGTCGAGAGAGATGGTCGGCCACTACGTTTTCTACTCCTTTCTTATCAAATATTTTTATGTCAAATTCTTGGAGTAGGAGGATCCATCTTAACAAACGTGGCTTAGCATCCTTTTTAGAGAGAAGGTACTTAAGCGCGGCATGGTCGGTGAATATGATGATCTTGGATCCAATCAAGTAGGACCTAAACTTGTCCAAGGTCAAAAACTACGGCTAAAAGTTCTTTTTCTATAGTAGTATAGTTTGCTTGGGTTGAGTTTAAGGTTCTACTTGCATAGTAGATAACACATGGCTTCTTCTCTTTTCTTTGGCCTAGCATAGCCCCAATAGCGTATCGCTCGCATCGCACATAATTTCAAAAGGAAGGCTCCAATCTGGTGGTTGCATTATGGGAGCACATGTCAACATACCTTTAAGTTTGGTAAAGGCATTTTGACAATCTTCATTCCACTCGAATGAGTTCTCCTTTTGAAGTAGGTTACATAAAAGACGAGAGAGTGAACTGAAGTCCTTTATGAACTGTCTATAAAATCCGGCGTGTCCCAAAAAGGACCGCACATCTCGTATGCTCTTGAGTGGTGGAAGGTTAGAGATAAGATCGATTTTAGCTTTGTCCACCTCGATTCCGTTTTGTGAGATGATGTGACCAAGTACAATTCCCTTTTGAACCATGAAGTGACATTTCTCCCAATTCAACACAAGATTCTTCTCCTCACATCTTTTCAACACAGATTTCAAGTACATAAGGCACTCATCAAAGCTACAACCAAATACAGAGAAATCATCCATGAAGACTTCGAGAATTGTCTCCACCATATCAAAAAAAAAATACTCAGCATACAACGCTGAAAAGTGGCAGGAGCATTACATAGTCCAAATGGCATCCTTCGATAGGCGAAAGTGCCGAAAGGACATCTGAATGCTGTCTTCTCTTGGTCCTCTAGGGCAATCTCTAGTTGGTTATACCCTGAATAGCCATCAAGGAAGCAAAAATGGGAATGACTCGCCAACCTTTCTTAAATTTGATCAACAAACGGTAGGGGGAAGTGGTCTTTCCTCGTAACTGTGTTTAGCTTCCTATAGTCAATGCACATTCTCCAACCGGTAGTGACTCTGGTTGGTACGAGTTCATTATTAGCATTGGCTACGATGGTTATTCCGGATTTCTTAGGCACCACTTGAGTTGGGCTCACCCATTGACTATCGGATATTGGGTAAGTGATACCCACATCCAATAGTTTCACCACTTCGGCCTTAACCACATCCTTCATGTTTAGATTGAGTCGTCTTTGTGGTTGCCTAGATGTCTTCGCATTCTCCTCAAGGTGTATACGATGAGTACAGATCAGTGGGTCTATGCCTTTGAGATTCGCAATCGACCATCCAATGGCACTCTTATGCTCTATTAGAGTGGCTATTAGCCTACTCTCTTGTTCCTCATCCAAGTGGGAAGAAATCACCACCGGATATGTCTCATCTCGACCTAAATATACATATTTCAACTCACTTGGTAATAGTTTTAGGTCGAGTGTTGGTGCCTTCATATTGGATGGGAGGGGCTTGTTCTCGTTTAAGGGTAATGGTTCAAATAGTGCCCTCCATCTTTTGTTATCAAGTACCAGCATCACATCTAAAATGGCATCCATCTCTCGTATTGTGTCATCATTTATCTCATGAGAGTGGGCCACGCATGCCTCCAAAGGGTCGGAATATAATGTCAGGGGGAATGTATCCTCCATGAATGATTCAATCAAATTTATCTCATGGATCTCATCATCAACTTCTCGTGGTTGTTTGCATAAATCAAATATATTCAGCTCGAGTGTCATATTTCCAAAGGACATTTGTACAAGCCCGTTTCTATAATTGATAATCGCATTGGAAGTAGCTAGAAAAGGGCGGCCAAGTATGATGGGAATTTGAGCACCGGTACCGATCATGGGATGTGTATCTAAGACAATAAAGTCTACTGGGTAGTAGAATTTATCAACTTGGACTAAAACATCCTCAATCACTCCTCTCGAAATAAGAATAGATCTATCAGCAAGTTGGAGCGTGGTTTTGGTAGGTTTCAATTCACCTAACCCAAGTTGTTCATAAACCGAGTATGGAATGAGGTTAACACTCGCCCCTAAATCAAGTAAGGCTTGTTTAATTCGGTAGTCTCCTATGATGCACGAGATGGTTGGACTACCTGGATCCTTGTATTTTTGGGGCACCTCTTGTTTGATAATAGCACTCAAATTCTCAGTCAAAAGTACTTTGTTGTGAACATTGTGTTTCCTTTTGACTGTACACAATTCCTTTAGAAATTTGGCATAGGATGGTATTTGCTTTATGGCATCCAACAACGAGATGTTGATCTTCGCTTGCTTAAAAACCTCTCAAATTTTCAGGTTTTTGGCTAAAGGTTTAGGTGAAATCAACTTTTGGGGAAACGGGGCACCGGCTTGTATTGCCTTTCCAGTTCTTTCTCTTGTGGAGTGTTGTTCGGGTTATCATTTTCTTTGGAATTTTTTGGATCATTAGGCTTTGGGGCCTTCACCGGATTAGATTTATAGATTATTTTCCCACTTCTCAAAGTGGTGATAGCTTGAACATTCTCCGTATGTTGGGAGGATGAGCTTGCGTCTTGTATCTCAAATTGGGTCCTTGGGTTAGAAAGAGGTTGGGCAGGAAGTGTGACTTTCTCCCTAACACTGAGGTGAGATTCAACTCTAGCCATTAAGGTTTTCAAGTCATTGATAGCTTGAGATGAATTTTGATTAAATTTCAATTGCTCTTGCATGAACCCATCAATTTTCAGAGAATTAGTCTTGTTATACTCAGCTTGAACCGATACAAATGCACCCAACATCTCCTCTAGCGTAGCTTTCGGTGTAATGAGTAGGGGTGGACCTAATAGAGGTTGAACTTGAGGAGCATTGTTTACATTCGCAGTAGGTCCATTCCTCCAACTAAAGTTGGGATGGTTCTTCCAACTAGGATTATACGTGTTTGAGTTTGGAGCACTAAATGGCCGTTGATAACTGTTTATGGAATTTGATTGTTCTTGTAAGATATCTTGGAATGCTGAAATTGTGGGACAATCTTGTGTTGCATGTTAATTTTTGGCACAAATTCCACAAACAGTTTCAACGTCTTTTGAGTTGATCGTCTCTCCTTTCTTCAATTCTATGGCCTCAACTTTTCTTGTGAGGCTAGCCACACGTGCACTTATATTATCCTCTTCTGAGAGGATATAAATTCCTCCTTTTTCCTTTTGTTGGCTAGTCTTGGAATTTGTTGGTCTAGATGTATCCCAAGACTGTGCATTCTCGGCCAATTCATCCAAATAGTACCATGCTTCCTCGGCTTCCTTATTCATGAACTTCCCATTACACATTATCTCTACGAATTGGCTCATGGGTGAAGTCAGTCCTTCATAGAAAAAGCTTATAACCTGCCAAATTTCATAGCCATGATGTGGGCATGCATTTAACAAGTTCTTAAACCTCTCCCAACATTGGAAGAAGGTCTCATCCTCCTTTTGGGAAAAATTCATGATAAGGCGCCTCAACATGTTCATTTTGTGGGTAGGGAAGAACTTTTTAATGAACTCCCTAGACATCTCAGTCCATGTGCCAATTGACCTTGGCCTTAATGCATGAAGCCAACCTTTAGCTTTCTCTTTAAGGGTAAAAGGAAATAATTTGAGTCTTACCACATCGTCGGTTATGTTTGCAAAGTACATGGTGGCTATCACCTCATCAAATTCCTTAAGGTGTTGATAGGCACTTTCACTGTCTAATCCATGGAATCTAGGGAGGAGTTGGATTACTCCAGGTTTCAAATCTATGTTCCCTGCATTTTGTGAAAAAACTATGCATGAGGAAGTGCTCGCTCTTGCTGGTTGCAAGTAATCACGTAATGTTCTGGGTCGGGGAACATTCTCAACCACATTCTCTCCCGTTTCGGTTTGGTTTTGGCCCAGATTTTGATTGGCCATAGGGTTGGATTGATTTACAGCCATACTTTCAGACAAAATTAGAGAATTTAAATGTCTCTTAGCACGTGGCTCTCTATTAATTCCTTCTACAATTCCCCCTTCACTAATGAGTCGGTTATTCGAATCCCGAGCCCAATGTGGCATGCAAATCTTAAAAGAATGAAACAAGAAAGAAGAATTCTTCCTTCCTTCCTCTACTTCTCTCTAAGATCGAAGCACAAGGTGTCTTACAATGGCTGAGCCAAAAGCAAGGATAGAGACCAATTTCTCCTGGTCAATAGGGGTTCAGAGAACTCCCCACCCACTCATTGAATCTTTTGAGAAAAGTGCAAAAAAAGAAGAAAGAGGAATAGAGTTGAGAAGAGAAATCTCTGAGGCAAGGTGATCCAAGACGACAATGCCGACCAATAGGAATCAAGGCGACACAAGGCGAACCTATCAGAGATCCAAAAAGGAGTCTCCACCCACTCTACAAGAGATGAATATGATAGGTATGAATAGGGAAAGAAGAAGAGTAAGGTTGGAAAGATAAAACCTGATTTGAGAACTTAAGATGCCTAACTTCCCCAAGTGTAGGGTTGCGATGTAGTAATAATCTCGGTAAGACTGAGGTTGATCTACAAGGACTTGTGTAGGAATTCACAAAACACTTCTAATGGTTTCTACTAAAGAGCTAACTAACAGATTTTTAGTAATTTGATGAATATATCAATTTTGAACTAAACTGAAGGTAATCAATTAATAAAAAGGCACTAGGGGTTCAAGGATCCACTTGTAGCAATCCTTGATGCTCAATTCACTGTGGTTTCTCACTTTCTCAACTAGAATCGAAATTAAGTTCTATCTAGTCGGATAATAGAGCAGTTAAAACAATCAATCTGTCATATGTATGATTCATGTACATGATTCTCTCAATGCAAGCTAGGACTTGAGCACACTCAATTGCATAGGTCAGTCTCAATTCCAATAGGTTAAGATCACAACCATAATCATCATTAAATCCTGTCACAAGATAAAACTAGATCATGATTTGAACTTGATCCAAATCACATACACAATCTCACATATTCCAGAAATTTCAGAAAAATAGAACTTTTGGTGTGAAGTTCCCACATGAGGATCATAGGTCTTAGCGCGTATTGAATCCAATTCCTCGGATCATACAGGTCTAGACTAACTCAAAACAATTAAGAACTCAAGCAATTCTTCAAAACATCCATGAGCCATCATAAGATTAAGAAAAACTACTTAGAACTTTATTTAAACTTCAAACCATTGTTCTTCATTGATAATCCAACTTGAAACCAAATCAAACGAATTGAAACATCTTAGATTCACTATAAGCTTCACCTCTTAGCCCTAGCTAAGAGGTTTAGCCATTCATGATCCAAGGAAACATGATTACAACTAAACAAAGCATAAAACTAAAAAAAACTAGGAGTTGTAGAACTCCGAATCCGACTTCCGCCGTCTCCCACCATGCTCAATCTCTTCTAGGATGCCTTAGGAACGAGCTAGAGGAGTCCTTTTATAGCTTTGGAACCCTAGGTGCGAAGAAACTTCAAGAAATCCCGCATGAAATGCGCATTGTATAGAAAAATTCGGAGCTTGTAGAAGAAGCTCTGTTACGCAGCTGACCGGTCGCACGACCGGTCTGAGACCATGAACGACCGGTCTCAAAAATGTAAAAACTGTCCAGTGAGTTTTTCAAAAATTCAAACCCAGAAATTTAATTCAAGGATCGGTCGCACGACTAGTCTGAGCAGTGGACGACTGGTCGCACGACCGGTCCTAATAGGTCCAGTGAGTTTTGGCCGCAGGGCCCCTTTTGTTGAGTGTTTAGACCGGTCGAATGACAGGTCCTGGGTTGTGGACGACTGGTCTTGGGTGCATTTTTTTGCCTTCTTTCTTCTCTCCTTTGCTTCTTTCTTCCACCCCTTTGACACTTGGTCTTTTGATCTTCAGTGCTTGTGACTAGCGCCTTTAAGCCTTCAATCGATGAATTTTCTCTCTTAGTCCTATAACCATAAAACCATGCATTAGTTGGGGCTTTAATCATGTATTTCAAGCATAGTTAGGAATGAAATGGGGTTAAAATATGCACATTTAAGAGCTCAATAGATTATGATTGTGATCTTAACCTATTGGAACTAGGATTGACCTATGCAATTGAGCGTGCTCAAATCTTAACTTGAATTGAGGGAATCATGTACTTGAATCACACATATGGCAGATTGTTTGTTATAACCGCTCTATCATCCAACTAGATAGGATTTGATTTCGATTCTAGTTGTGTAATTCCGAAACCACAGCGAATTAAGCATCAAAGATTGCTACAAGTGGATCCTTGAACCCCTAGTGCTCTTCTATATTGATTACATTCACCTTTAGTTCAAAATTCCTATCTACATTCAATTTCAAAATCCTGTTTAGTTAGTTCTTAATTAGAAACCATTGGAAGTGTTTTGTGATTACTACACAAGTCCCTGTGGATCAACCTCAGTCTTACCGAGATTGTTACTGCATCGCAACCCTACACTTGGGGAAGCAAACAACTTCCAAATTCGGGACGGGTTCCTTTTGAAAAGGAATCGAATTTGCATTCCACGGAGCTCATTACGAAATTAAATTATTCGTGAGCTTCATGGTAGTGGTCTTGGAGGTCACCTGGGTCGAGAAAAGACAAGAGCACTGGTGGAGGAAAGGTATTATTGGCCACAACTTGTGTCAGAATGTGGGAAAGAATGGTACATCACTGTCAAGTCTGTCAATCCTCCAAGGGATAATCACAAAATACATGTTGCTACACCTCATTACTAGTTCCTAATGGCCCTTAGGAGGATATTTATTTGGACTTCGTGTTGGGTTTCCCACGAACACAATGCGGTATGGACTCCGTGTTCGTGGTGGTAGACCAATTCTTTAAGATGACACATTTTATTTCTTGTAAGAAGACATATGACGCGACGAATGTGGAAAATCTGTTCCTCTGGGAGATTGTGAGATTACAGGTGAGATGTTGAGCTTCCATTTTATACATATTCTAACCCATTACATCACATTATATGCATGGTGTGCATACAAAAAAGACTCATCTAATACATGTTTTTGTGATTGTAGGAATGAGAGGGAGACCTCACCAATTCATGGTTAAAAGAGTCACTTTGTATGCCTTGAAGATCAAAGAAATAAAGGATAAGAGATGGAGGAAAGATGCAATGCAATGGAGGAAGAAAAGTGTAAAGAAGTCACAATTTACAGCCTGATCGGCTGGCCGGCCAAACCCTCTAGAAATACAAATATCTCTGGAGTGATTTTATGAAGGCTAACCTTTGGTCCGGCCGGCCGGATGACAGGTCGGCCATGCACTTTCTAAAGCAGATTTCAAATACAGACAGTCCCGTATTTTATTTCTAAACCCAGTTTTTGGGGTTTATCTTGATGGCATTTGAAATCCAACACATCCATGTCAAAGAGGAGCTCGACGCCGAAAGAACCCAAGTAGTTTCGTGTCGATCAGAGCTACAGATTGATTGTGGTGGCCAAAACAATACGAACTGTCCAGAAGGTTTCCAAATTTTGCTACTCAACACTGGAATGGTCTAGGTGGCCCATCATTGATGATATGAAAAATGTAATTTGACCATCTTCTAGAGCGCGCGCGCACACACACACACACACACACACACACACACATATATAATGAATAACCCCAAAGTTTCAGTTCAAAAGGATGTCTGGTTTGATCGTACCGGTTGATGAAAGATCAACCATCTAGAAAGATTCAACTGCTTAGATTTTATAAAAGCGCTAAGTGTTCTAATTTTCATACCCAATTCTAGAGTTTATTTATAAAATCTAATCCGTTTATCATCTAGAGGAGGAAGGTTTCTACTAATGTTCCAAATTTGATATCAATTCGACCTTTGTACACTTCGTAGCATTGAAAGCAAGATGATTGGTTCATGAAGTACCTGAATTGCACGATTTTGAGAGGCGGTTGCTGATCTGATTGGTGGGCCCATTTAGAAGATAATATTGGAAATCTAAACCATCTATGAGGAAGATTAAGTTCTAAGGAAGCTACAAATCAAATTTGAAGGCAATCCGACCATTGGTTAAGCCATACGAAGTGAAACAAAATCTATTATGTTGCGGTACTCTTGCTGTATTATAAAAGGAGGTGCTCTCTTCTATACCAAAGCACTCAAGGACGTGGGAAGCAAGGAGTTCAAGTCCTAGGAGGCTACCTGGACTCTTACAGCTAGTTTTTCTTCCTTTTCTTAGTTCTAGTTCTAGTTTTAATATGTTTTTTCTTAGTTAACCTCTTAGCTAGAGCTAGAGGTGAAATTTGTAGCTGGTTTCAATGCTTTAATTCTTTAATTTCAAGTACCCTTTTCTTAATTTTGAATTTTGAACTTCTAGTTTGAATAAAGTTTGGATTTTGAGATGAATTATGAGAGTTTGTGTACTTCAGACATGAGTTCCTTGCAATTCTCTAAGATTGTCATGATTGGGTTGTTTGAATTCGAATTGTAGTAACCCTAGAGCATGCTATAGTCTCTTGGCATGGTTATTACTTCGAAGGCTACAAGTTTGAGTTCTATGTGCTTCATTAGAACTAAAAATTTGATTTTTAGATTTTAGTGGGGTGGTTTGTGCTTGAATGTTATATCCTCCAATTAGATGAGAGATAGAACTTTGATTCTAATTGTGTTGTGCTTAGATGAATGGATTAGTATTGAACTACTACAAGTGGATCCTTGATGCTGTAGTTCTTTCCAAATATCAGATTTCTTGTTTTATGTTAAAAAACTATTTTCCTAAACTTCTTGGATTTTAGTTATTGGAGTAGTTGAATTGTTTACTTCTTTCCCTGTGGATCAACCTCGGTCTTACTAAGAATTATTACTACATCGCAACCTTGCACTTGAGGCGAGCGAACACGTTTTTGGTGCCGTTGTCGTAAAAAAGGTTAAACGGTTCTAATTGTTCTAGTAGCTATAGGGTAGTTTTAGTTAGGTAGGATTTTCAATTTTTATAGAAGTAGATTTTCTGATTTTTTCTAGATTACTAACAATTTTTGTTCAATTTTGTAGAACATTGTTGCTGACATAGATCTCACTCTATTAGGTAACATATCCCCATCTCCCTTCCTTTTGTTCTTTTTTTTAGATTAGGGTAGTTTCCAATTCCTTAATATTTCATCATGCATGATTGGACGAATGGTGCGTATAAGTACCTTTTGGAGGATGAGACGTTGGATTGGGGGACCCAAACTCATTGTGATCGGATCCCTCTAAGCATAAGTATTTTTCTGCGATTCAAACAACCATTACTACCCCCTACGTAAGACGATGCGTGAGTACATTAATGAAAACAATACACATGTTGAGACACGAGGTAAGATGATGGAGGAATACCGGAATGAAGTAAGATCGAATAATTATCATCCGAGGGAAAAACATCACGTGATTACCGGATTGAAAATAACATTAGTGTTCCACCGGTTATGGTAGGAGGTGTGCAACAACAAAAGAAACGGGTGAATAGTGGCCAATCGATTAAGACAATGCGTGATCACTTGTATGGATATGCCTATCAACCATCATATAACTTTTCAACCTACAATGCGTACGGTCTTAATTGGGAAAACCTCCATTCTCCTTGTTCAAGGGAAGAACCAACTGTGGTTATTAACAATCACCCTAAAATGTCTTTCTTTTGTGATGACATGTATACACAAATACTTGAGGAAATATGAAAAGAGTCAAATCAAGCTTACTCGCTATCTTGTAAAGACGTTGAGCCCGAATTTGGGGGCATCAAATCAATCTCTTCTAATAAGGAGGATATGGTTCCCCAAGCCCCATCTTCTTCGAATTTAATGAATAGACTTCTAGAGGAGATTGATCTCGATGATCCCACTGTTATCATCAATTATGGTGAATCCACTATCTCTTTTGGATGCTTTGAACTTAATGATGAAGACATTTCAATGGCGGTTGATTAACCTAAGGAATTCATTAAATCTAAAAGCGATAGTGGGGTTAGTTACAATGAGGGTTCAATGGATGCTTATGAACCTTTGGTTTCTTTTTTCCGAGGGCATAATAATTATGAGTCTCTAGAGGATATGCATGCTAGAGAGATGACCGAGGTTGATCTTTTTGAGTCCTTCCACCAACAACACATGACAAATTCTATTATGGAAGACCTCCCTTTGACTGAAAATTCTGTTTCTTTGGATGATAGGGTAACACAATCTGAAATTTTAAAAGATCAATCAATGTTAGATGATGTGCTTACCACTAAATATGAAGAATTTTCCTTGGAAGACCTTCTCTCTATAGAGGAAGAATTCCTTGCCATTGAAACAAAATTTCTTCAATCATTAAAGGAGGACGAGGACCCTTCATTCGACTATCTCAATTTTCCAAAGGAATGCTTAGCCCAGTCTTATGATCTTGATGATGAGATGATTAAGAAATTGGATAGTTTGTTAGACACGGTGTCGGTGCCTGAAGAACACCATTCCACTGATTTACACTCTTTACCATTGTTTGTGGAAGAACCATGTAATTTTAAAATTTTGGAGGAGACAAGCTTTAACCAATGAAAACTTGATGAATATCTCTCCACCATCTTGGGTCCTTCAGCCCATTGAAAATTCTGATTGGGAGGACCCCTTTTTAATCAATCATAACCTAGATCAGAATTTGAGGAGATATCTTTTTATTGCTCTTATCTCCTTGTATCATACATGTGGTTCACATAAATATTGGACTTCAATGATGACAGGCACACATGTCAACTGTCGAGTAGGACTTTGGATGGTCCTCATGAGAAATTTATTGAAATCTATGAAGATCCTGCTCAAATTTGATGATGTAGTCGATCAGACTAATCAAAGGTAGGTAGGTAGGTTAGGATTTATTTTTCTGCAGTTAAGATTGAATAAGTCTCATCGAGATAATGGAAGATGCTAGATTTGATCAACTTGTTACCCCAGGCACTGTCGTTCTCACTCTCCATTATTTTACCTCATTACTCTCATGTCATGCATATTGCATATCTTATTACATTGAGGACAATGTAGGATTTTGGTTGGGGGTGAGATTCCTTAGATGAATCTACTAGCTTTCGTGACATTTCGAGCACTTATGTAGAAATTTTTTTATTTTTCTGAAAATTTAAAACTCTTTTGGAAAACTTTGTTTCTTTGCACTTGGGATGTCATAAGTATGAAAGGATGAGAAACGAATTGATATTATTTTGAAACTCTTAAAGGACTTATAATATGGTAGTTTTCTATTTGAATTCCCCTATTGATGTGATCGATAGAATGTTTGAACACTTGTGCACCTAGTTCACATTACACGATTCTCATGGTTTGAAAGGATTATGTGGATTTGTGGATTGGGTAGGCTTAGATTTAAGGTGTTGAGGAACCAAGCCGGGGGTACTTTGTCCATCCTTGTCCATGGGAAAATAACGAAAGATATGGATTTCTAAAAATCCTATCTAATGTGTATGAAAAGGAAAGAAGGAAAGAAAATATGGGTATGATTGAGAATATGGTGGAAATTTCTGAAAAGGGGTACCTATTACCAATCGGGGGATGATCTACCCGTAACCAAAGCCAGAAATGGGACGTAGTGTGAAAGTCGTCAGAAGGAGAGTAAGGCGAATTCCTATCATAGGGTTGTTGTTGATCTGTGCACTTTTAGACCCATAGTTTAGTTGATCTATGAAGAAGATAATCCTGAAAACTCATGAGATGAACATTCACTATGCACACTAGGTTGAATTTGTTCAAGTTCTTCTATTTATCAATCGATCAGCGAGAATTCTATATGAACACTTATAATGTTTTGAGAAGTTTAAGGTTTCAGCTTCTATCAACCCAGTTTCTCTCATTTTTGCACTTGTATGCCATGGAATGCATAGAAGCATAGTTTCCAAAGGAGAGTTGGTTTGGAGATTTGAACTTGTTTCACGCATGTTTTACTCGGGACTAACAAAATGCTGGTTGGGGGTGTGTTAAGCTTCCATTTTATACATATTCTAACCCATTACAACACATTATATACATGGTTTGCATACTTAAAAGACTCATCTAATATTGTAGGAATGAGAGGGAGACTTCACCAATTCATGGTTAAAAGAGTCACTTTGTATGCCTTGAAGATCAAAGAAATAAAGGATAAGAAATGGAGGAAAGATGTAATACAATGGAGGAGGAAAAGTGTGAAGAAGTCACAATTTATAGCCTGACCGGCCAGCCGGACACAGCCACCAGCTGGCCGCGCAAAACCCTCTAGAAATACAAATATCTCTAGAGTGAGTTTGTGAAGGCTGACCTGTGGTCCGGCCAGTCGGGATGACAGGTCGGCCATGCACTTTCTAAAGCAGATTTCAATTACAAACAATCCCTTTTTTATTTTTTGGCCCAGTTTTTAGGGCTTATCTTGATTATATTTAGAAATCAAACACATCTATGTCGAAGAGGAGCTCGATGCCGAAATAACCCAAGTGGTTTCGTGTCGATCAGAGCTACAGATTGACCGTGGTGGCTAACAAACAATACGAACTGTCCCAGAAGGTTTCCAAATTCGCTGCTCAACGCTGGAATGGTCCAGGTTGGCCCATCATTGATGATATGAAAAATGTAATTTGACCATCTTTTTGGGCACATATATATATATATATATATATATAATATATATATATATAACCACAAAGTTTCAGTTAAAAAGGATGTCTGGTTTGATCGTACCGGTAGATGAAAGATCGACCATCTAGAAAGATTCAACTGCTCAGATTTTATAAAAGCCCTAAGTGTTCTAATTTTCATACCCAATTCTAGAGTTCATTTATAAAATCTAATCCGTTGATCATTTAGAGGAGAAGGTTTCTACTAATGTTCCAAATTTGAGATTAATCCGACCTCTATACACTCCGTAGCGTTGAAAGCAAGATGATTGGTTCTTGAGGTAACTGAATTGCACGATTTTGAGAGGCGGT
>PVNU02001060.1:0-102883 GCA_003013855.2 Liriodendron chinense
AACAATTGTTGATTTGTTTGGACAACGGTCAAAATTTGAAGAGTAGATGTTCATAGAAGGTCGTGTAATCAACGTGGCCTTCCGAATACAACCTATCTATGATGGATTTCATTGTTTGCACGGCTAGGATTAACTTAGATGCGTACCAAATTTACAAAGTCTAAGTATGCGTGTTCTGTGCGCCGTGCTTGGTAGACAACGGTATACTTCAAGCTTTCGTAAAGAATGAAAGAAAATTTCCCTCACCTATTGCCCCCCTCTTAAAGGCGAAATTACAATGTCACTTCAAAAATGTCAAGGCCTTTTGATGAAGTAAATGGAGATATATAAAAGAATTGTGAGTTAAGGGAGATAGATGACATTTGAGGTGAGTTTGGATGGGAGTAAGAGAATATGAAACTAAAATGATATGAGAGTAAATGAGCATGTAAATATAATCCTCTCCGGCGGGGGGGGGGGGGGATGCCTTTTCAAGCTCCCTTAGATAGTCGCTAAGAGTAAGTAAAGGTCCCACTACACACGTCTATAATTCACGTTGCATGTTCATGATACTTCGAAACAATGCAATTATTGGCTAAACCGTTCAAAGGAGGGACATCTAAGTAGATGGTTAAAAAACGTTAGCAAGTTACTTGTTTGCAATCGTTACGTTTGTAGTCCACTCGAGCTTCAAAATTTCCTCATTTTTGGCAAAAGTCTATATTTTAATAGGCTTATTAATCATTCAATTAAATATAACACATGTACACTAATTTGAAATATTAAAGTTGATTTGGTATATCACATATGTTCCTGTGAATATATGAAAAAAATTTCAATGCATTTCAATTCCTGCCATTTACTCTCATCCAAGTAAAATATTTGAATTTCAAATGCATTTCATTTATTCCCATACAAACCCTACTGAGGAAGCCTTTTACTCTCAATTCATTTACCTCCAATTTCATTTTCCATTTACCTTCATTTACAAGCTCCCAAATGAGAAAACAAGCTTGGTCTTAGACGGCTTAAGTGAATTATTAGTATGTTAGTTTGGTCACGCATATGAATTATCAGAACCTATAAAGAGGTAAAGCCCATCGTGAGTAGAACAAGGTAAAAGTATTAGCATTCCATCTATGGACAGATGATAAATCAAAGGATATTGTTCAACAGTTTACGTTCAAGTTCATTTTCAGAATGGTTAGGATCTCTAATTTGTAGAAAAGAAGACTTTTCATTGATCATCAATGGTTTCTCACACTACTCATGGACCAGCTCAGATGTTACTTCTTCAATTCACAATTTGGAGGATTATCTACCTTATAATTAGTTTGAGGCTTTATATTGGTTTATAACTTGTTTTCCCAGTTCAGTTACTCAAGATCACCAGCACAAATAATACCATTTGGCTCACATTCATAGAAAAGCATGTTTGGTTTTCAACATCATAAGTACATCATAAGTACATCATAAGTAATCATCTCTCTAGTCTATTTGGTCCCCCTCACATCCACTGTCCATCATATGGGGGCCAACGTTTGATGTGGATCATTTATTGTGTGCCCCAACTAATGTGGGTTATCCATCATATAGGGATCACCTTAGATGTGAGTCATTTAGCATTAGAGTCCGACCTTTAATGTGCACCATTCATTAGGCAGGACCCACCTTTGATGTTGGTCATCCATCAGATGGGGCCCACCATCAATGTTATTGTCTGTTAATGTCAGATTTTGTAACAGGATCCTCCGGACGTTCACCTTCTCTCCAACAGATACTTCCTCCGCCAGACCTGAAAGGAGACAGAAAGCAACTAAGGGTGGCTGGTGTCCAGCCGTTAACCCTCCGATGCTTAAGTCAGGCCGGAACAAGAAGAAGAATAACCAGGCCAAAACAGGGCAGGGATTGAATATTGTGTACCTTTCTCTTAACGGAGTCATCCCTTTATATAGATCTGAAGCGATTCAACCTGTTACGTAAGATATCGAGATCCCGCTGATCTCGTGTACGATACTGAGATCTTGCTGATTTCGTGGGATAAGATCATCATCCTTAGAGACGAGATCCAACCCAATGACTTATTTCGGAAATCACGTTCCTTGATGGCAATCCCTTGAGATCCGGAACCACCAGAGAAGATAAGCCAAAAACCGACTTATACGGGCTGCCGGTAGGCGTAGTAATAGCGATGATCGCTCATGTAGAGCTGGAAACCGTAGTTGGAGTCATAGCCAGCGAAAAGGAAGGAGATGCCGACAAGACAAAAACCACCGAACTTGGTGTAGACCTGCCTGGCATCGCAGTGGGATTGGACAAGCTGCTCGACGGGAATCGGGTGCTGGTATTGAAGGCTAAAAGATGTCGTCGCGGAAAAGCTGTTCGCATATTGGAACATGGTCGCGAGTCCAAGTGCTCGCTTATTTTGACGTAACACCTTTCAACGACTTGTGAGAAGGTCTGCTCGCGGTTCAAGAAGGGAATCTAGCTATGGGAACTTGACGCCTTGCGAGTAGGTGCTCCGTATTTATCCATCCTACGACTCTCGAGCATATGATCTCGAGAGTCGGACGGGTATCCTGCACTTACCCGATCTGCGACTTGTGATCAGATGATCTCGAGAGTCGGACGGGCATCCTGCACTAACCCAATCTGCAACTCTTGTTCAGATGTTCTCGAGAGTCGAATGGGCGTCCGTGTACAATCTGGATAGCTGAGTTGATCTCCCTTATTTTGCCTATAACATTGTCCATCATGTGGGGCCCATCTTCAATATCCACTGCCCATCATATGGTTCCCACCTTTGATGTGGACCGTCCATCATGTGGGCCCACCTCCCAAATGAGCCGTCCATCACGCGGGGCCTGCCTTGGATATGGGCCACTCTCATTAGGCCAACCTTTGATGTGGATCATCCATCATGTGGAGCCCACCATTATTAATTGCCCATCATGTGGAGTCCACCTTCGATGTGTACTATCCATCATGTGGCCCCACCTTAAATGTGGGTTACCCATAATGCGAGGCTCCCCTTAGATGTGGGTCATTCATCATTATGGGCTGACCTTGATGTGGACCATCCAGATCATGTGGGTCCACATTAATATGGGGTCATCCATCATGTGGGGCCCATCTTTGATGTGGACTGTCCATTGTGTGAGCCCCACCTTTGATGGGATAGTCCATCATGTGAAGCCTCTTTTAATATGACCGTATGAGAGAGCAGAACCTGATAGGGCTGAAAGTCGAGCGGGTTCAACCCGACCGACCCGACATTGGGTTGGGCTTGGGCAGAAAGTATTAAACCCGATCTCGAGCTTGGGCTATGAAAACACCAACCCGATGAAGTTTGGGTCGGGCTTGGGTTGAGGTCGATCTCGGGTTGCCCGATCCAACCCAAACCCGATCTATACAAGTTACTTACAATTTTATCATACTTTAGTTAAGTAAACTATTAGTTTATACTTTAGTAAGTAAACTTATAATGTTTAAAATTTGATATGCTTGAATTTGAAATGCTTGAATGTTAAAAGAGTACTTATTCTATATTTTAGCTTGTTTAGAAAAAATGAAGTTCTTTATAATAAAAAAATACAGGTATAATTAATAAAGTCATAGGTACGAAAATTAAGACTATTATCGAAACATAATAAACTAATGTAATAACGAAAATATTAACATGTATCAACCCGTTCAACCCGATCGAGCCCACTAGGGTTGGGCTTGGGTTGAGAATTCCCAACCTGAGGTTGGGTTGGGTTGGGTTGAGGTATAGGAACTTTGGGTTGGGTTAGGGTTGAGCACCAACCGAACCCAACCCGCTCGACTTTCAGCCCTAAAGCCTGACATGAACCATGAGAGAGAGCTTATTAATTAGCTTCTCCTCTCTTCAGATTCCTCTCTTTAGCAACACATGAAAAGTAGAAAAGCTAAAAAAAATTAACTGAAGTGTTTATGTACTTTTAAGTAAGAAAAAGTAACTTATAATTTATCATAAACCAAACTTATATGAAATAAGTCACTTATCTACTATTATAAGTAGAAAAGTAACTTATTTGGTGGTATCCAAACGGCCCTAAATAAAATAAAATAAAAAATTGAACACTTGTGCCAAGCTGGTTAGTGCAACTTGGTTGGGTTAGGTTGGTTGAGGGTAAACCTAAGCCAAACCCAACATCAATAGGTGGCCGCTTAGGCCCGGCTCAACCCAACACTTTGAATTCTCAACCCTACTGCAACTCAAATTGAGTTAGGTGATCAGCCTCCACCCTGTTGATTAGGCACACAAGACATGGATGTAGCTAAGGAATGAACAAAGATTAGCCTAGTCCTAAACTGATGTGGGCCCCACCACCAGAAACGATGGGGACATGCCTACCTTGGAAACCTTCCTGTGACCCACGATGGCGTATGTCTTAGACCCATGTACATCCAATGGGTGAGACCCACTATGATGTATGTATCTCACATCCATGTTATTCATCCAGTGGGTGGGATTCACTGATGTACATGCTCTATCCACCCGTCAATCTATTTTGCCAATCCTATTAAAGCATGAGTAAAAAAATGGAGTGGAACTAGATCCCTAGTGGGACCCACCGTTGTGAGCCTCTTGGGGTCCATCAAGTGAACCCCACTCTCTAGGAATCAGTGGAGATAATGACTCCCAGAGTTGAAACCTTCCCAAGTACTACCATTGAAATGAACAGTACACAACATACTTATGAGATTCTCCTCTCTTTCGTCTCTCTTGATTCCTCTCTTTAACAACTTATGAAAAGTAGAAAAGCTTTAAAAAAAAAAAAAAAAAAAAACTAAAGAAGTTACTTATAATTAACCGTAAACCAAACTTATTTATCTGAGTATAAGTCACTTATCTACTGCTACAAGTAGAATAACACAACATACATATAAGCTTCTCCTCTCTTTCAACTCTCTTAATTCCTCTCTTCATCAACTTATGAAAAGTAGAAAAGCTAAAAAAAAAATTGAAGAAGTTACTTATAATTAATCGTAAACCAAACTTACTTATATGAATATAAGTCACTTATCTACTTATGCAAGTTAAATAACTCATTTAATGGTATTCAAACGGGCCCTTAATAAGGCAAACCTTAAAGCCATGTTTGGCAGTTTCAAAAAATGAGTTAATCTCATTTTAGTTAACCATAATTATGTATTAGAGATCATACTCCTTTTCAGTAAGGACAAAAAGTAACCTTGATAACCAATAATCATCATATCTAATACATAATTATGATTAATGGCTACTCAATGCCCCTCCTTCGGCTCCACCTTAATCCTACATTTGATGAGTGTTTTAAATTCTCCGGTCTTTCACATTATTTCCTAGCTTCAAATAGCAAAAATGAGATGAATTCATTCTTGGTGTCTTCCAAACAGGTCTTAGGTCACTATAAAAATTAATTTGTATGGAAATCTATACATCTAACTACTCACAGTTAGGGCTGGTCATGAGCCGAGTCAGCTCAAGAAACTCGATCGACTCGACACGAAAAAGCTCTCCTCGACTCGACTCGACTCAGTAGAACAAGTCAAGCCAAGCTTCATTTAGGAGCTCGAGTCAAAAATCGAGTCAAGTTCGACCATTGGGTCACTCGACTTGAAATTCGACTCGATTCAAGCTCGACTCGACTCGTTTCGTATAGATATTTGTTATAAAAAAAAAAAAAAAACATAATCTTCTTATTTCTTGGTTCTTTTCCCCCCTCCCCCTCACACACATTGAGGTCTAAGCTTAAGACATATAAAACCCTCACACGTTAAGGGGGTTTCTTAATCCTACTATTTTGTTCAGGTAAGAACATCCCTTATTGAGCATATCTGATGGATTGAGTAATTTCAAGTACAAAACATGGTGAGCACACAGTGGTTGTGTGTTTTCAACGCTACACAAACACAGGTGCTACAGTGAGACCACACACCATACATATCTACAAAACAGGGGCTATGGTAAGACCAAACACCATATGAGGCTATTGATTGCAATTTTGCAAGGGAGGTGGTGCATCTGATCCATGAATCAGTTAAGCCTCATCATGAAGATGGTCCACACAATAATCAGGGCAGTCCATTCATGTGGTGAGCTATGCATGTACTATGTTAATTATGGTTAAGAAAATATTACTAGTGGTCTACATTCAATGCATGTGTGACCTGGCCAAAGAAAAAACCGATCAAAGCTAGGTCATTTTAATGGTGGGGTCCCACCTGTAGAAATACTATTCTCTCCTAATATATATGACTTCTTGAACTTAATGTTGTTGACTTATAATTTGTATTTTGTAGTAAAAAATATAATAAATTGAGGTGGGAGCAAGCTCGACTCGACTCGAGGTAAGCTCGCCTCGACTCGATCCACTAGCTCGCCTCCAGCTTGCCTCGAAAGTTTTAGCAAACAAGGCAAGCTCCAATGGTAAGCTTGAGGGTGAGCTCGAGCTCGAGCTCGAACTCGAGGAGAGCACAGACGAGTCAAGACAAGCTTGGCCCACCTTGACTCGGCTCGATGTATAGCCCTACTCAGTACATATTATAGAGATATAAGTCAAGCGAAGCCTCAACCTAAGCCCAACCCAACTTAGGTCAACCCAACTCAACCAGACCTAAAATCCGGTTTGGAGAGTTGGGTTTGGAGGAGCCTGACCCAAGTTGCACCCAGACTGGCACTAATGTGGAGATGTGCCGAGAAAAAGGAGGAAGAACTTCAGCAATATCATCATACACTTAGATGGTTTTAAGCCAATGGCGCATCAAGCAAGTTGTAAGTTTTTCATTGTTTTGTTGACTCAAATAAACATATCAAAAAGTCTCCATTTCTATTTAATGTTTCCCCTTGATTTTGATGTATGTATGATCTCCTGCTGTCCACTTTCAAGGAAACCTTTTCTTTTTTCATATTGTTTAGAGAGCGTTTGGATGCACCTTGAATTGAAAATATTGTGATTAACTCTCTTGGAATTGTTACTTGGGGTTGGGCTGCAATTTACTTCCATATTACACTTAAGATTATGGTAACGACAGTTTGAGGCATTTCTATATTATGAATGCTAGAAACTTCATTACAATGCTTTGTAATCTCATTCACTTTTGCATCCAAACACACCATGAGAATGTTATAAGAATGTCCACATACACCTTAAAGGACAGTTAAGTTACTGTCCACATCTCGCACGCGTCCAACGTGTCAAATGGATGTAAGTGAACCATCCAAAGGGTGGGCCCTGCCATGAAGATCCGTTAGCAAAAGAATTCGTCAGTTCCACTCATTAGGTGGGCCACCTCATTTGAAAATGATAGATGGGTGGCAATCGAATTCAACATACACAAATGACCCACCTGATGAATGGATCAGCCGGATTTTTGCACCAGGTGATCTTCATGGGTGGGCCCACTTTTGGATATCTCAGATTGTTATACACATGTGACGTTAGCACGTGTACAGAAAGTGGATACTAACATACCATACATTGAGGTGCATGTAAACCTGATTCGTTTGAAACTGTAGTCGTATTTTTTTCATTTTGGAAGTATTCCTTGATGATACGTCGACGTGGCATAAATGTAAGTCAATTCCTTCTTCTTTTTTTCCTTATCTTAAATATTTCAAGTCAATCTGGTCCGACCTTATAAATGTTTTCCCCAAAATAAAATCTGATCCAATAAGCATGTGGGCCCCAATATTGGAAACAGGTGGTTGGGTTAGAAAAATTCAGCCATGTTTTTCAGATCTGTACATTTTTTTTTTAAAACTGTGGCCCACGTGACTAACATATGAACCTGATTCTTGTGCTATGGCATTAACATAGTGCTGCCGATCGGATTAATGGATTGGATCTTGGACCTATTGCCCCATGCTAGCACATGTTCGGCGTGTACATGAGCTTTGCACACGCGTGTGGGCTTAACAAAGCTCTTAAAATATGTATTATTGCTCAAGAAATGTCAACGGTTGCAATTCAATGGAAGATGTGAAGGAAAGGGATGGCTAGGATTGTCCTGATGGTATGGTTAGAGAACCACGGGCTATCAGGGAAGAGCCCACTCGGTGGACGGTCCTGATCTTGGGTCTACCCTTCTACGTGGATAGTGGGAGGTGGGGTCATCATATTATGATAGAGAAGGCTCTATCGTATCATTCCCTGCTGCAAGTAATTAACCACTTTCACACGTACATGTAAACCATTAATTCCAAACGTTCTAATCTTTATGGCACGGTCCACATTTTGGACGGCTTGGATGTTCTACACAAGTGACACGTAGGAAAGAATAAAGATTGTTAAGCTGCCATTAGACGCCGGCGGAATACAAAGAAGCATTACCGGAATTAAAATATTCTCCGGGGCATCACCGGAATGGCAAAATAGCCTGCTGTTTTGAGAAAAGTGACTTATTTTATACTCTGGCGGGGTATGGCGCTTGATATGCAGGCTCACGGAATTTATACAGGTGGCATACACTAAATCAAACTAACCAACTAAACTGTGGAACTCACTACCGAGATTCAGAATGATTGAATAATTCTAACCTCTGATTCGTGGACACTTGTTGAAAGAGGACCATTGAAGATTTTTCTTTTAACCGTCCAATAAATATCCACCAATCTGATAGTAAGATTGCTAAATAATCTTAATATTTTGTTTATGACGCATTGAAACTAGGAGTCATAGTTCGAACAGTTTAACTTGAATTACTTGTATGCAACTTTTAAGTGTTTTTTAAGCCTGCGTATCATTCGTCACCCTCTGCACTATCTATAGAACCACTTAGACCATTGAAAATAAACTTTCAACGGCTGGGATTCAACTCAAAAATCAAAGGCTAGGATAGTCATTAAATTATGATTATTGGGTAATGGCTTTCTTATGGTGATGAAGATAACGCAGACAGTTCAAATCATCGTGCCATCTTAGAATATGGGCCCGGTAGGCCGCGATTTACACAGAATGTATGTCGCTAGAGGCAAAACGAACTCGTGTGGTGTTGCTCCTGCTACTGCTGCTATGCAAGCTGGGTGAAGTCAACCACAGCTTAACCAAGGGTAGTTTTGGAAGAGAAATCAAGCTAAACAGTGGCAGGAATTAGGGCTGTAAATGGTCGGGTTCGGAGCACGTTTAACCAAAATCAGACGTGCCCATTTGCTTAGCGGTCCGGGTCCAAATTTTAGACCCAGAATCTTTTATTAAATGGGCGGGCTCAGGTCGGATCGGAGTCAACCCATCAGACAAATGGGTCCGAGTATAGCAAAGGGAGATCCACCTAGACTCATTTATAAATAAATGGGTCGAATCTAATGGGTCTGGGTCTAGATCAACTATGCAAGCATTTTTACAAGGCGTAAAACTGAGTTTGGATGGGTCTGGGCTTGACCGGTCCCTTAAAACATAGACCAAATACACCCACTTACTAAATGGGTTTAGGTCGGGCCTAATATAAAGGAAACCAGATCTAAACCTGTTTAGCAACTGGGTCGGGTCTGTTCTTGGACCTAGATCCGTACCATTTAAAAAATGGGGCAGGTCTGAGTCGGGTCTAAATGGGTTAGGTCTGGGTACCCCATCTGGTCCGCTGACCCATTTACAGCCCGAGCAGGAATGCAGCAGGAATGCAGTTATTAACACAAGCAGGTCTGTTTTAGTGCGATAGACTCCTATATTACTTAGAGCACAATTTGAGAATTGATGGTGACTCTTCAACCGTACACATCTCAAAGTTGTTTGGCAATCCAGACCGTCCAAATTTCTGACCAACTATGGATTGAGCATAGGCAAAAATTACACTATTGAAGTAATCGTAAACATCTGATTTTTTTTTTTCCCTTTCGAATTTGAACCACTCAGTAATTTACTTTAACCCTCTAATTTAATATATATCCATTGGATGGTTAGAACTGCCTGATCAGTGTGTGATTTTAGAGATATGCTCCGTCTACAATGTAACTTCACAATTTGGACGGTTTGGATTATTTTACACGAGTGCCACATGTGAGGAGTAAGTAAGAATGGTGGTGAACTCTCACAGGATTCTGGATAACCGAGATGGAAAAGGGCAGCAGGAAAGAAGTAACGTGTAAGAAGGGAGAATTTAGCCAGTCGTCTAGAGGGGTGTTTGGATTGGTAAAGACGTTGGAAAAGAATTCCACCAGTACAACAGATGGATAAAACAATCAGTTAATCTGAATCGTCCAATGGGTCCAACCCATGGATCATGGTCACAGTGTAAAAGTCACACCAATCAGATGACCCTATCCATCCATTTCCCAAGCAATGGATGGGATGATAAACACCGTCTATCAAAGTGACTCGATGAAACCATATGCAAAACAATGACGAGACCCAGCAAACAGACGTCTCAAATTGTCTACTAGACGTACTGTATGAGCGATCTTGAACGTCCATTTAATAGTATAACGTTTGGAACATTAGAATTGCCCCTTTATTGTGATTTTTTCATGGTAGTCCAAGAATTGTAGGCTGGACGTAATGGACGGTCCAGATTGATTGATGGGACTACATGTCCCAATGCAACTAGCTGCATTGTAACTATAGTGCTCAATGCGCTTATGGAGCAGCCGTTATTTCCAATGCTTATACAGTGCATATTAGATGAGAGAGAGAAGGTGGGGCCCAATCACAACCCACGCGCACGCTGCCTTACCGAAGCCAAACCCATCATCGATCCGCACCCTTGACCTACCCTTAACCCAAGCCATCTCTCTCTCTCTCTCTCTCTCTCTCTCATGCTAGTTACTACCCCTCAACAACAGGACCCAAATACCTAAGAAGCAGATAGAGAAATAGAAATGATAGAGAGAGAAGATGGAAGATTTCGCTAGGAAATTGGTGGGTGATGCCAAAAGGCCCCACCCTTTTCTCTTTCCCGTTGAAGGTTAGCATTCATAGATTTTGTTTTTCATTCTAACTCAAGAAAAAGAGAAAACAAGGCTCTCTCTCTCTCTCTCTCTCTCTCTCTCTCTCTCTCTCTCCTGTTTCATTTCCTGGGTTCCAATCCACTTGGGTTTTTGTATGTGAGGTGGATCTCTGAAGAAAAGATAGAAAATCAAAGAAATACTAAGATAGATGGATCCATTAACAGCATCAGCTCATGGCCACCCTCTCCCACCTCCTTTCCACACCAGAGACCTACACCACCACCATCATCACCACCTCCACCAACACCACCAGCAGCACCAACACCACCAGCAACAGAATTCCGAGGATGAGCATAGTGGCAACAGCGGCCTCAATCGCGGAAAGAAGCGGGACCACGACGGCAACAGCGGGGCCAGCAACGAAGACGATGGCAGCGGTGGCAAGGAGATGACTGGACCTGGTTCAGGCAGCGGCGAGGGCGAGATCACCAGGAGGCCCCGTGGGCGGCCAGCCGGCTCCAAGAACAAGCCTAAGCCGCCGATCATCATCACCCGCGATAGCGCCAACGCCCTCCGGTCTCACGTGATGGAGATTGCCAACGGGTGTGACATCGGCGAGAGCATGGCCACCTTCGCCAGGCGGCGCCAGCGGGGCGTATGCATTCTCAGCGGTAACGGGACAGTGACCAACGTCACGCTCAGGCAACCAGCAGCGCCTGGTGCAGTTGTGACCTTACATGGGAGATTCGAGATCTTGTCACTATCAGGGTCATTCCTACCACCACCGGCGCCACCTGCGGCAACCGGGTTGACAATATATTTAGCTGGAGGGCAAGGTCAGGTGGTTGGAGGGAGCGTCGTGGGTGCACTTCTGGCGTCGGGCCCGGTCGTGATAATTGCCGCCTCATTCGGCAACGCGGCGTATGAGAGGCTTCCCCTCGATGAGGAGGAGCCTCTACAAATCCAGGGGAGTGGCCAACTAGGGTCACCTCCTGGAATGATAGGCCAGCAACAGCAGCAGCAGCAGCAACAGCTATTGCCAGACCCCAACACGCCTCTCTTTCATGGCCTACCACCCAACCTTCTCAACCCAGGCCAATTACCAGCTGATCAGGCTTATTGGGCCACTGGCGGTCGGTCTCCGTTCTAACATGAGAATGCGAAAGTGGTGTTGTTTGACTCTTCCTCAATCATCTTTCACTCACCAAGAATGCCTTGCAGGAATTGGAGCTGAGGGGAATTTGTGCTGTGGGAGATTGGGGTTTTCTATTCTTCATTTTGAGTTTCCATTCCTTCTTTATAGAAGGATTCGTATGGCTGTTGATTGAAGAAGCATGTAAAAATTCATGGGTTCTCGGTGAGTTTGATTTCATGGGAAAGATTCACGAGTTCTGATTCTGAAAGTGAAGAATTTGATGGTTTTCTTCTTTCATTCCATTAGTACTCTCTCTCTCTCTCTCTCTCTCTCTCTACGTTTCATCTTGCATTACATTATTCAAAACTTTAAAGAAAAAAAATCAATCAAATAAGTATATTTGAAACAGTTTCTTTTATTTAAAGTCTTCCAAAAAGGACTGAACTCGTTATATTTACTCGTGGATGTCATACGTTTCGTCCTTTTTTTTTTCTTTTCCTTCCAAACTCCAGACCCATCATGTTACCTACCTTTCTCTACCCGTTTCACCAATCCCACATAAAATAACCCATTCCTTTCCTACCACTTGCCTAGAAGAAGAAATCCATGACTTCAAAGAAAACCAGATAAGATAGAAACAGCTCTCCTGATCAAAGCTAACAGTAGAAATTCCAACAACTGTTTCAAAGGAAGAAGGAACTAGAGAGAGTGGGGCTTTCCATGCAAAGGTATGCACTGTGATTCCTTTACCAACTGGGCTTTGTAAAGGGACATGAATGCAACCTGCCGTACACGTGCACTGCTCTGAACAAGCTCTTTTCCGAGACGGCACCTCCATAAGAATGTAAGACAAAAGACACCCTAGCGTTAAGAGACTCTCTCTCTCTCCCTCTCTCTTTCACTCTCTCTCTCTCTCTCTCAAAGTCCTGAAAATAGGGGCGGCAATTAAAAGGGAATGGATAGTGAGGTAAGGAAAGAGAAAAGAAAAGGAGGCATCTGGCATGGGCAGCTCTTTAAAGAAAATCAAGGCCCGGTTCTCTGCATTGCCTTTTTTTGTAGCCAGAGACTAGGTTTTGCTTCGCTGCCTCTTACCTTCCTTCTTCTTGTTGCCCTTCTCTTCTTTTTTTGTCTTTTACAGCAATCATCTGCTTTAAAAGTCTCTCTCTCTCCCTCTCTCTCTCTCTCCCCCTCTCTCTCTCTCCACTTCTTTTAATCTTTGTTATCATATTTTTACTTACTAGCTTGGAGATTTCTTAAATATAATCAGCAAGTAGTACTGGAGAAAAATCTTGAGGAAATGAACATGTACACAGCCACTCCTTGTGCCATTTCACAAGGCCTTGTTCCACTCCCTTTGCCATGACTGTTTTCACTGTACCATGAAATGGGTACCTCTTGAAAGGTATTCTCCATCTGATTGAATGAGCTTGGTAAAGCTAGAAACATTTCTTTCCTAGCTAAATCCAGTATGCAATATGAGTTGATGGCCATCACATGCATGATAGCTAGTCCCTCAAAAGATTAGCTGAATTCACAAAGGTTAGGCACAATCTCACTTCTTATTTCTTCAACTATTACAGAAGGATTTAGGAGGTATGAGATCTTCTGTCTTCTTCTTCTTTTTTCTTTTTTTGTTCATTTCTTCAGTGTATGATGCTTTAGTCCTTCAAAAACCGAAGTACCTGCTTCCAACAAAAATTCAACTCGCGCTATTGCTACGGAAGTATCTTAACATGGATTATGCTTGTGAGAAGTAACCAATATCCATGTCTTGAGAATTCGGCCGATTTCAGGGATCCACCTATCCCTACTTGATAATGTATCAGTACTACTAGAGTAACATAATCTTCATAATATACAGTATTTATGGAATAATCCCATTCTTTTTCTCAGATAAGTCACATGTTTGCATGATGAAAAGATAGAAATTAAGCTACTTAATAAGCATAAAAGTTTATATAAAGATGGCTTAGGCAGCTTGGAGAAGCTAAACAATAATTCAGCGGGACTAGAATGAGGACTATTTGAAGTGAGAGTTTGGTCTATTTCCATGATCAGCCGATCCTTGATTGATTCTAGAAGACGAAAAGCTCTGTACTACGATTCGAAAACTAGGGATTCGATAGGAGTTCTAACTTTTGGACATCATGTTCTTTATGAGGCTAGGAAGCCTGAAATCTCTTTCCCTTGCTAGCTATGGGTTGGTATTGAAGCATTTCAAAGAGATGCCAAGGATGATGGAGAAAGGAGAAAATTGACAGCGATGACGAGAATTCAAGAAAATGATTCAGTGCTCCACCAAGCAAACACACGGCCATCTTCATTCGAATCCGTAAGTAAGCTCCTATATTTCTAGTTCTTGCAGTTGTTGCCCCTCAAAACAGCAAATATCCTTCATCTTTTTATTTCTTCCTTCTCTCACATGTCTTAGACTGGTCATCTGAGGTGTTCGCCGGATTCACTACAGGCTTTGTCCGCGATGTGTGGGTCCCGCAGATTTTTGCATGGCATCCAATCGGTCATGTTTGAGCCTCTCATGTTCTCCTTGGCACCCAAAAATCAGGCGGATTCAAACCTCAAATGGGCCATACCATCTAAAATCATGCCCGAAACCTTTAAAATCAGGTGGCATGGCCCACCCAAGTTTTAGAATGTCCTGCTTTGGAGTATCCATTCATCCAAGTGGGTCGCATCTTCTAAATCGATTGGCTGCCAAATAGAAAACACGTTGGGCTCCTCATAGCATCTGGAAAGATTTTGATGGTGAGTGGCCCCATCCCAACTGTTGCCTATTGTGTGGTCCACCTGAGATTTGGATCAGCCTGTTTTTTGGGTCCTATTGGAGAACACATGAGAGCGCACATGATGGAAGGATTGGATGTCATGAACACATCAAGGTGGGGCCCACACATGGTGATATAGGTTAAGCTTAACCTACAAAGCTTTCTAGTGGGTCCAGCCCCAGCTGAAATTAGTACTAGTGTTCATCTCCCAAAGGAAGTAAACTCAATGGAAGATGATTCAGTTGATTTTTTCCTTCTTTATAATTTTCATAATTCCGTCTACCTCCTTTTTCATAGGACAGAAAGTTCCTATTTTCCCGAAGCCGGGTAAAACCACATGGAAAGCATTGAATGCAGTCTCTGGTCTGACCTAAATACCGAATGCAAAGCATTGTATGTAGTCTCATTCATGTCTCTTTCTAAGTTTCTAACTGTTAAGAGGTGGACTCACATGGTACCGGGCTACTGTGGGGCCCACGTGATGTGGGCATCAGGTCCACCTCATCCATTAAGTGCAGCTTTGAATGCTAAGCCAAAGGGAGCCAAAAATCAGGTTGATCAGAAATTTAGGTGGGCCACACCTCAGGAATATTTGAGAGTCGAACCCTATCCTGTTGTGGGGGTGGCTATGTACACTTATAATGCCCCAATGATGCACAGTTTGTACAATGAAGTCTAGTTTCTTAGGCTCTAACCATTTCCCGTTCGGGAAGTTGTCTATAAAAAGAGGACATATGTAGAGAGGGGGTGGTAATTAGGTATTCAAAGGTTGTATTGTGAAATGGTAGGAGAGGGAGGGAAGCTTTTTACTCTAATTTCTCTTAATTAAGGAAGAAAGCTTCATGTTGTTGCTCAATGAATATAGGCAAATTATGAAACGATATAAATCTTTATATCATTTATCTTTCTTTTTTTTTTTACTTTTGGGGTTTGGTTTGACTCTTTTCTTCCTGGATTTGCTATGCTTGCATCAATAGTATGCGAGTATTTTATTGTCTTTTTTTTTCTGTAACATACCCATTAAAACCTTCAAAATTTAGCATGGGCCTATTGTGGGGTACTTGTGCTATCAAATCCATGCATCAGACTTGCCGGACCAAGTTTGTTTAGGGCTTTGGGCAGGAAGAAAGCACTACTTAATGTGTACTAATCTGATTTGGATGACAGGTTTTGAATCTGTTGATAGGATGTGGGCCTGCGAAGCAGCTAAATGTGGACCCTGGTTGCCAGGTTCAGGTGGCCCATTGCGATCATTCTGGCCATTCATTAGGTAGTCCGAACTGTTAGCATGCCATCTATCCAAAATCAAGGTATATCAGCCACTCATAGATTGAATATATAACTCTGGACTTCCTTTTATAAGTGTCCATTTCTCGCATATAAATCTCATCTGCCTGATCAGTGGACAAGCTTTTCTTCTTCTTCTTCTTTTTTTCCTTTCTTTTTTTTTTTTGGTCCAAGGAATGTCCACATTCTACACTACCCTGATGAATGGCTCGGATCTTTGGCATAATCACCATCCAAAGGTGGAAACCAGGCCCCATTCCCTCGAAGCCCATGGAGGGCATGGGGCCCTTTGAAGTCCTGTCCTGGGGGAGGTCGTTCCCAAACAGGACCTAAACGAGGATCATGTTTCCTAAAGCTTTAGGACTTTCTTCCCACGTGCGATGCATTGAATCTGGAGTTGCTGACTTTGGCTTTTGCTTCTCTGTCCAGCCTCCCACTTGCATCACCTAATCCCATAGACTGGCACTGCGTCAATTGATCCATAACGACAAACTGATAGGCCACCTCATGTGGGACCAATTCTAGCAAATTGCAGCAATTGGCCATTTCTAACCCTTGGATCTATAGACCTTCCTTTTTCTTTATTGTTTCTCAATGCTTCTCATAGCTGTCCAAACTCTAAAGTTGAGTAATGATAGATAGCGTGTTTGATTTTCTAATTCTACAGTAAATGCATTGTACATGGGTAATAATTACTTACCCAAATATTTTCTTTGTTTTACCCCATGCTTGTTCTGACAGCATGCTTTTTAGACTTCAGAATTGAGAAACTCTGCAAAATTTTGTAAAGCCTACTATGATGTATGTTGTTTGTCAACAATGTCCATCAATTACGCCAGGTGACTTTATGTCATGGGCCAAAAGATGAGGCAGAAACAAAGCTCAAGTGGATTACACTACAAGAAAAAGGAAATGAAACATGTACCGTTAAAACTTCTTGAGGCCAGTGTTTCCCTTGGTGTGGGCCAATTGAGTATTTTATCTGCATTATTTTTTATTACATACCTTAAAATGTTCTTGAAAAATGGATGGACGATACAGATACATCATATAAGTGGGTCCCATAAATTCAAATCAATTCTTTGGGACCGATTTTCAAAGCAAAAATTCATATGGATTTTCAAACGGGGTGAGAATATAATACTTACCCATTTTCAAGGTATTTCCTTAGGAATTGAAAATCAAACAGGCCCTAGGTGTTGTTTTAGATCATTCAAGAGGTCGGTGGTCGACTGTTTAGAAGGTCCAAATCTAGCACCGAGGTGTGACATTTAGTAGTTTGGAGGGTCAATGCTACTTAATGCAAGATATGTGACATGCATTGTATACGACTTAATGCATGGTATTGGGCCAGGCCTGGTCCGCGCAATGCATACTGAAAAGAGTGATATGATCCGGGTTTAGAATAGGATATATATATATATATATATATATATATATATATATATATATATATATAGAGAGAGAGAGAGAGAGAGAGAGAGAGAGAGAGAGGAATGCTCACCCGCGCACTTCTCGTGAGAGAACTCGTGAGCACTTTTTCTTGGCTTATCACACATGATGTGAGCCCAAAATCTGAGCCGTCCATGTGATGCAGCACCCCAAAAAACCCCTAGGACCCATCTTTCAACTTGTTCTAAAACTTTGGTGGGCCATGAAAGAAGGAAACAGTTTCCTCCCTTGATTTGCCTCTTGCTTTCTGTTGCAGCCCACCAAGTTTTGGATCAGGTTGAAAGATGGGCCCTAGGAGTTTTTTAGGGTGCTGCATCACATGGACGGCTCAGATGTTGGGCTCACATCACGTGCGATGAGCCATGAAAAAGTGCTCATGAGTCTCTATGGGCACTTCTCATGAGATATATATATATATATATATATATATATATATATCACAAGATTTTTTAGGACTCATCACACGTGATGTATCTCCAAAATTTAAGCCGTCCACGTTATGCAGCAACCCAAAAAACCTCAAGGGCCCAACTTTCAACCTGATCCAGAACTCTGGTCAGCCATAGAAGAGGGAGAGGCAAATCAAGGGAGGAAACTATTTCCTTTTTCCATGGCCCACTAGATTTGTGAGCCAGGTTGAAAGTTGGGCCTTAAGGATTTTTTGGGTTGCTACATCACGTGGACGGCTCAGATTTTGGGAACACATCACGTAGATTGAATATATAACTCTGGACTTCCTTTTATAAGCGTCCATTTCTCGCATATAAATGTCATCTGCCTGATCAATGGACAAGCTTTTCTTCTTCTTTTTCTTTTTCACTTTTTTTTTCCAAGGAATGTCCACATTCTACACTACCTTGATGAATGGCTTGGATCTTTGGTATAATCACCATCCAAAGGTGGAAACCAGGCCCCATTCCCTCAAAGCCCATGGAGGGCATGGGGCCCACCAAAGTCCTGTCCTGGGGGAGGTCATTCCCAAACAGGACCTAAACTAGGATCATGTTTTGTAAATCTTTAGGGCTTTCTTCGCACATGCGAAGCATTGGAGTTGCTGACTTTGGCTTTTGCTTCTCTGTCCAACCTCCCACTTGCGTCACCTAATCCCATAGAGTGGCACTGCATCAATTGACTTGTAATGACAAACTGATAGGCCACCTCATGTGGGACCAATTCCAGCAAATTGCAGCAATTGGCCATTTCTAACCCTTAGATCTATAGACCTTCCTTTTTCTTGATTGTTTCTCAATGCTTCTCATAACTGTCCAAACTTCGAAGTTGAGTACTGATAGATAGCGTGTTTGATTTTCTAATTCTACAGTAAATGCATTGTAAATGGGTAATAATTACTTACCCAAATATTTTCTGTGTTTTTTTCAATGCTTGTTTTGACAGCGTACTTTTTAGACGTCAAAATTAAGAAACTCTGCAAAATTTCGTAGGGCCCACTGTGATGTATGTTGCTTATCAACAATGTCCATCCATTACGCTAGAAGACTTTATGTCATGGGCCAAAAGATGAGGCAAAAACAAAGCTCAAGTGGACCACACTACAAGAAAAAGGAAATGGAACATGTACCGATAAAAACTTCTTGAGGCCAGTGTTTCCTCTAGTGTGGGCCAATTAAGTGTTTTATCTACATTATTTTTTATTACATACCTTAAAATGTTCTTGAAAAATGGATGGACGGTACAGATACATCATATACACCAAAGTGGGTCCCACAAATTTAAATCAATTCTTTGAAACGGGTTTTCAAAGCAGAAATTCATATGGATTTTCAAACGAGGTGAGAATATAATAATTATCCATTTTCAGGGTATTTCCTTAGGAATTGAAAATCAAACAGGCCCTACGTGTTGTTTTGGATCATTCAAGAGGCTGGTGGGCCACTGCTTGGAAGGTCCAAATCTAGCACCGGGGTGTGACAATCAATAGTTGGGAGGGTCGGTGCTACTTAATGCAAGATATGTGACATGCATTGTATACGACTTAATGCATGGTGTTGGGCCAGGCCTGGTCCGCGCAATGCATATTGAAAAGAGTGATATGATCGAGGGCTGAAAAGAGTGTTATGATCACAATATATATATATATATATATATATATATATATATATATATATATATATATATATAGAAAGAGAGAGAGAGAGAGAGAGAGAGAGAGAGAGAGAGGAATGCTCACCTAAGAACCATCTCTCTCACAAGAATTCGTTTTCTGGGGACACATCACGTGTTATGTGAGTTCTCAAAAATCTCTCATGAGTTCTCATGAGAGATGGTTCGCAAGCGAGCATTCTCTCTCTCTCTCTCTCTCTCTCTCTCTCTCTCTCTCTCTCTCTCTCTCTCTATATATATATATATATATATATATATATATATATATAGGGGAAAGGTACTATGCGCTCGACCTCATGAGAAGTAACCATGAGGTCGAGCTTTGTAGGTCCCACTGTGATGTGTATCTGACATCCACACCATCAGTCAGATGCACCATTTTGTGGTGGGCTATGGGCCTAAAAATCAGGCCAATCCATGACTTGGGTGGGCCACACCATAGACAACAATTAAGAGTGGATATGCACCCATTGAAAACTTTTTGACCATTTATAGGATCAACGGAGATTATATATATACTGACCTCATGGGAACTTCCCATGAGGTCGAGCTGTGTAGACCCCACTGTGATGTATGTGTGATGGGCATCCACACCATGCGTTTGGTGGGTCCCCTATTGGTTATGGGATATCCTAAAAATCAATTGTATCCAGAACTCAAGTGGGCTATACCAACTAAAAGAGTGGAAAATCATACCTATAACATCTAAAAGCACTTGTTGGGGACCACCTGAGTTTTGGATACGGTTGAAACTTGGTGTGACCTCTTGTCTAAGTGGGACACACACAATGGATGGACTGGATTTCTCAACCACATCTAAGTCGATCCTATAAACTATCATAAAGGGTTCAGTGGGTAGATATCCACTCTTAACTGTTGTCTATGACGTGGCCCACCCAAGTCATGGATTGGCTTGAGTTTTAGGCCCATTGCACACCATGGAATGGTTCACCTGACTGATGGTGTGGATGCCCATCACACATCACAGTGGGGTCCACACAGCTTCCCATGGGGTCGAGTGCATAGTACCTCTTCCCACACACACACACACACACACACACACATCCCAAATGATTCTCGTTAGTTTTGATAATTGAAACATGACCCTCTATCCAAGAGTCTCTTTCAACAACAGGAGTGTTGAAACCACTCACAAGCATCTACAACCTAATAATCTATCCATGACCGACTTGATGGCCAACAGGTTAGGCCCAGGCCATCCATTATTAGCCTGGGCTCAAGACAACTAGTAACCCAAGCCTAGAAAGCTCGGGACCAACCTTTGGATCAAGTTTAGTAGACCAAGCTGTAGGCCCTACAACATTCATGTGGTTGACCTCAGTTAATTGGAATAAGGCTTAGGTGATGATGAGGCCCTGAGCTTTACAGCTTGGCACCCGACCCATTGCCACCCTTAACTTGTAATGCGAGGTGCATTTTGTGGGTTCGGTGCAACTTACAATCGACACTTAAATTTTCCTAGACAAGCTTAAATACACTTAGACTCAAATGTTTTTTTTTTTTTTTTTTTTTTTTTGGTATGTTAAGCTTTTGATGTAAGATGTGCCACATATGCACTTTTAGTATAGCTAGACTCGACCCAGTCCTTTGTAAGGCATGACATAATCAATCCCATGCATGTCTAGTTCGAAGAGATTCATTCCGGATATGGAAAAATTGTCGTTTAAAGTATTGATCATAAAACATCCGTAACTTTTGATTGGGCATCATCACGAAATGCACAACCTATCGATCTTTATGTAACAATCATTTCGGAGTCAACTGACTTGTAAAGTTGCTTACAAATGTCCATTTCACGAGAAACATTTGTCTTGATGGTCAAAATCGAAATTTTAGAAAAAAATTACTACTTTTAGTAATTTTCATTTTCATCATAATTTTCTATTCTTACAGTTTTAGGATTTTCATCTTTTTTAAAAGTTGCTTGTAAGAATACCAAGAATGCTCCGGTAAGGCTTATTTGATGTTTCTATTTTTTGTGAATTTAGTCTTTTGAAAGATTTTTTATTAATTTGAGTAATATAAAAGTAAGGTTTTAGGTCTTCTATATAAGTTGTGTACTCAAGCATCTTAGATTACTATTCAGTAAAAAAATTTCATTTCCTCTCTTTCTTCTTATGGGCTCAAGAACCTACTTGTGGATTCAAGGCTTTTACTACTTGAGGAAGACAGTAATCTTCTTCTTTATCATCACACACTCTTTCATGCGTTAGTCGGTATCAGAGTGAGGCTTTTCCTCGATTCGATGGTATCTAGCACTAGTTCGAGCAACAACTCCATAAATGGTGCTCCAGGAAACAATCCTATGACAGCAACAGTGTTTGAAGCTTTCCAACTGGAGAATCTACAAGTCATGCAAGGACTGCAGGTAGCAATCAACCATTTGACAAAGGCCTTAAGATATACCTATGTTCGTAATAATGAGAAACATGAGATCGATGATGAAGCTCACGGTCATCAAGTTCGTAGTGTGACATCAATGATAAATTACAGGCCGCCACCCGATAATGGTGAATCGAAGGCCATAACTCTAATTATAGATGTTGTTGTACACGCCGAAGAAAAAAGAGATCCATGGTAGCACAACATCTTTCGAACAAAGTGCACCTTGAACCAAAAGATTTGTGGTTTAATCATAGATGATAGGAGTAGTGAGAACATCATTTTGAAGACTGGTGGAAAAGTTATGACTGAAGGCAGAAAAGCACCCATATTCATACATGATTGGATAATTTAAGAAAGTCAATGCAACAAATGCAACTGAGCGATGACTTATTCCATTTTCCATTGGTAAATATTATAAGGACAGTAATGTGTGACGTGGTTGATATGAAGGTTTGTCACATGTTACTTAGTCGACCATGGCAGTACGATATTGATGTCATGCAGCGAGGTTGGGATAACATATTTGTTTTTGTTAAATATTATCCTCGTCTATATAAGAATGGAGAACCAACCCAAGACTCCTAAGTGGAGGGGCAGTCTCTCCTAGTTGCACAAGATTTTATTAAAGAATATGAGGAGGAAAAAAAAAAAAGTAAAATCGACGCCATAATAAGAAGTTTGGCCCTTTTCTGATACTCAGAAAAAATCAATGATAATGCATATATTGTTAATCTTTCTAAGGGGATAGAGATCTTACGGACTTTTAATGTGGCAGATCTATATAAGTATCATGAGCCGAGTGTGTTAAATAACTTAAGGATGAGTTCTTTTCAAGTGAAGAAGATTGATATAACATGTGTCACAGATGCAATCTTAGCACAGTTGGACGAGAAAAAGCTCAAATGAAAGTGAAAGTAGTTCGTTAAATCGAACCCAATCCTACAAAGGGCATGATATAATTAGGTCATAGGCATGTCCAGTTCAAAGAGATCCATTCCGAATATGGAGAAATTGTCATCTAAAGTGTTAGTCATTAAACAGCCGTAACTTTTGATCCGAGCATCGTCACGAAACGCACGACCTATCTTATGTAATAGAGGTTTCGGAGTCAATCGACCTCCAAAGCTAGTCACAAACATCCATTTCACAATAAACATTCGTCTTGATGGTCAAAATCGAAATTTTAAGAGAATTTTAATATTTTGGTAAATTTTTATTTTTGTCATATCTTTCTGTTCTTGTAGTTTTAGGATTTTCGTCTTTTTTAAAAGTTCCTTGTAATAATGTCGGGAATGCTTCAATAAGGTTTATTTGATGTTTTTAGTTTTGACAAATTTAGTCTTCTATGAGATTTTTTACTATTTAGGGTAATTTCGAATTAAGATTTTGGATCTTCTCTAGAAGTGGTGCACTCGAGCAATCTTAGATCACTCTTCAATAAAAATGATTCAAGTTTTCTCTCTTTTTTTTTTTGTGAACTTAAGAACCTACCTTGTGGATTCAAGGCCTTTATTTCTTGAAGATGACTGCAATCTTCTTCTCTATCGTACGCATCTGCTTTGTATAGAATCAGCCTCAACTCACATTCTTGAAGCACTTCAGAGTATTAGAAGACTCCAAAAATTTCTGCGGAATATTAGAAGACTCCATGAATTTCTGTAGCGTCGAATTGAATTGTGTTTTTTAGTCTATTAAACTGGAAATAATCAAATTGCAATTAGATGAATTCCAAGTGGGAATTTAAAGAAATGCAATTGCAGCTGCGGCCTACTTCCTCGTTGCTACAAAATACCGTTACTTCATGTTATTTCCTCCTTGCTAAATCAAGTGTTTGCAATTCGGTTTGCTTGTGCATCCAAAAGCCAACCTTCTCGTAAAAACCATACTTGGCAAAGTTGTAACTATCTCTTCTATTATCCTTCCTTTTTCCACTTTGAGATTTGAAGTTTCCACAAAGCCCGGCTGAAACAATACATGTTGCACTCCACAACCTAATAGAAGTTGGGCAGTTCGATGGTCAGCATGTTTCGCCCTGTGGGACCCACATAAACGAGATATGGTAGATAATCAAGATTCAAAAATGATCCTGACTTTTGATTTTGGGGGTTGAAGGTGGGCCGCTTTTGATACACAACAATCATATATCCACAAGCGCGTAGACATCCACATGCAGGCATACGTGCCAATATGAAGGATTTGTGTGAGATCTGAGCTTTCCATGATGTTGGAAATAATCATTGGTTCTTCTTCTTGAAAAATGAGAGAATTTCACTCTTCAGGTGGGCCACAAGATACAAAGTAAGTTTTGATGGTTAATAAAATTTTTCTTGCCATTCAGTGGTTTTGAGATGCTGTGAAAATGGCCCATTTTTATGCAGAAGATCTAAGCAATGCATCACACCCGATGGAAAGCTCAGATCTCACACACTTCTCACATTGTGACACATGCGACAGCACGAGGATGTGTACTACTCCCACACGTGTGGACTTTGCAAACATCTGTGTACACACCTTGACGATTCAGAGAATCACACTGAACATTGACGATTCAGATCATCAGACCATCTCAGCATGTGGGCTCCAATCAATGGACGCGGATTTCCTGCGCTGGGAACCTAGGTGGGGCCCACCGTGATGTTTTCGACAAATCCACCATGTTTTCGGATAGGCGTGGTGGATTTCTCGAAACCATCATGGTGGGCCCCACCTAGGTTCCGGCAACTTACCGCGAAAGGAACTCGCATTTTAAAGTCAAAGGAAGCTGGCTGGTGGGATCGTATGTTAGTTTTGAACCATCTCAAAAATGGTGGTGAACTCATAGCCTCACATGTGGCACCGATGTACAGCTATCCAAACCATGCAAATTTCGTGTCCAACGTGAATGGAGAATAGACGTAAAGTAAAACTGAGCAAGCAATTCTAACAATCCAATTAATGGCTATTAAATAGATGGTTAAAAGTCAAATAGTGAATGATCCAAACTCAAAGGGAAAAATGAAATGGTTAATGTCATATTCTGAGTGAAAATTTTCATTTACATTCCATCCATACTTGATCAATGGTGTGGACGGTCTGGATTGCAGTGCATCTATGCCATGTGTACGATTGAAGACCGACAACCTTTCTTTTAAATGGTGGAGAACTAACATGGCTGGAACACTGCAAGTTGATGAGGAGGGGTTTTGAATCTATTGATTGGACGTGGTGCCCCTGGTGGCTGTATGACAGTACCGTATGGTGTCAGATTTCTACCCTGAGCTGCCATCTTTGATGATGATCAGAACCGTTCAGGTTCTCACAACTACTGTATAGAAGCTATGGCCTCATAAACATGCTTCATTGATGATCCCGACCGTTGATTATTGGATTCGAATATGAGCCGCTAAAAACTTACTTTTCAATGTTCTAATTTCATCCTCATACACAACCATCTCAACAAACGTTTCTTGCGATGGCCCCTGTAGCATAGAATCCCGAACATGAATGGTTCAGATCTTAGATGAACCTGCCCCAAAGGATTCTGTGGTACGGGAGCACCGTATCCTATCAAAACCCAGCCTCAGGCCGTCCACGGCACATGGGGCCCAAACTTCATAATCGGAACCATTCATCCTGTAGAGCCCATAATGAATGGCCCATTCTACAAAAAACACATAGATCAGATCATACAATCCGGTCCAACTGTTCTATGATCCCAACCGTCGATATCACGGGCTCCCCTGGGATGACTCCGTAGTTAAGTAATAAACAGAAAGCTAAAGAAAGATAAGAAAATACAACGCCATTTGCCCATCAACAGAGAAAAGGGCAATTATTCAATAGGAAGGACATCTCACTGGTGAATGGGCCATCCATTAGTTATTGGGCCTGGACCGGCCCAGAAAACAAGTCCGTAAAAGAAATCTCACTGGTGAATGGGTCAAAATTAGCCTGTTTCTAGGCCCATGATTCTGGCCTCTCAGCAACGAAGGCCCATCGAAAAACCAGTGCAGGCCTAGTATCGCAACCTTCTAAATTAAGCCCAGTTGAACCGGTATCTGGCCCGTCTAAAGCCATCACGGGTTGAGCAAATCACGAATTTCAGGCGCTTCGAATGAATGGCCCAGGCGCTGAATTTTCCAGCCTAATGAATCCATGGGCTGCGTATCGGATAACCCTGATCAAGCCCAAACTCAGCCATTGTCATCCTTACTTGGCTGGGATAACTGTTGATTGGAGACTTTAATTTACAGTTTTGGGGATCATCGATAGATAAACTGCTATGGTCGATGGATTGAAAATGCTCTGAATTATACAGATTGGTTTCTGGACAGTTTTAGACAAGCTCAGTCGATTGAACTTTGAGGCTTGATGGATCAAAATTGACTTGTTTATATTGCAAATTCTTTGAACAATTTTGGACATATTCAATCGATCGAACACATAATCATCGAGCGATCGAGGAGTCTTCGTGAATTGACGGTTTATGTGATTTTGCATAATCACAAGATTTATTTCCTATTCCGGGTGTAACACTATATATATATGAGTGTAATGTGTGATTAGGGTAAGAATTAAGAGATCCAAATCATTTCTAGGGTTTGCAAAAAAAGAGATTAAAGTTTTTCGCACCCGTAAGTTTGATTTTGTGATTTTGTTTTCATAATTGAATATTTATCACTTTGTGTCGTGGTTTTTTCCTATAAAGGTTTTTCAACGTAAAATCATGTTCTCTAATTTATTTTGTTGGGTTTGTTCATAATTTGCTTGATTCCACTTGATGATTCCTTCCACAGCACCCTGACAATAATAAGGTGGGAAAGTGAAAAATGATAATAAAAATAAAAAAAAATAAAAAAAAAAAAAAAAGAAGCAGTGGTCCATATTGGTCCCTGAGTCGACCCTGTAATCCCTTCTTGAATCCCCTCACCATTTCACCACATGGAATAATGGAAGCACCCATGTATTGTGCAAGTGGGCCGATGAAGGCCACATGTGGGTCCCACCATTTCAACCAATTCGAACCTCATGGTCATTAATCAATGCGGTCTCGACGTGCACAACATGTTCTCATGAAGGGGATCACCAAATGCCATATCGAATGGGCTCCTTTTCGTGGGGCCCACTTGTGAAATGCAAATGCACGGCTATGGTATTTGTTTACCGATTGGATGGAGCCAATATGGTACAAAAGACGAACCATGTCTCCACGAACTAGGCCTGCAGCGTGGGCCACCCTGCAGAGTGGGCCCACCAAGTGAATGTGAATGCAGATCAGACGTGGTCCACATTTCTTTTTCAAACATAACACACTACTATCCGTGTCTCGCCTGCTAGCCCAGCTGGAAGACGCCTAGGCATTTCAACAGCAGGTCTTAGGTTCGAGAGCTAAGGAGACACACTAACCCCATCAGTGGGTGGGTGAATAGTGTGATTAACTGTGTGGGTGTGAACAAAGTGGATATGGAATGTTGAATATCCCATTTTAGAGCATCTACTGCAAAATTCGATCTATTGTGTGTGTGCATCATTTGTTGGGCTGGGCCCTACTACTTTTTTCTATAGAAAAAAAAAATAATAAAATCTTAAATTGTAATTTTTTTTTTTATTATAAGGCTTCAAAATTTGACTTAATAGACATGCTGATGCGAGTGGCACCTAATAGACACTTTTTTAAGTTCTACTTACAAAAATAGATAAGTAACTTTTTTTTGAGTTAGTACACACACCCCTTTGTTAGTACACCCACACGCCCTTTATTAATCACACTGCAATGTTAGTCACCTCCACTTTGAGAATTGATACCATGACCTCAGTGTTAAAACGAGGCTATCTTCACTCGGTCTACCACTTGAGCTATGGATCCGGGTGTGCAATAGATAAGTAACTTATTTGAGAGAAGTAAGTTTGGTTTATGATCACTTATAAGCAACTTTTTTTTTATTTAACGTTGTTTAACCAGTTTAATAAGTAGAAATCAAAATAAGCTACTTGAGGCATAAGTAGCTTATGTTAAGTAACTTATGATCCAAACGCCCCCTAAATGCTACAGTACTTGTCATACCTGTTAAGTTGTGCATTTGATGCCGGTGCAATGCGTGTCATCGTAGGTCATCAAGTGCGTGCACATGCTACATGTGTTATCGTATATCTTTGAGCACCACATATAAAGCTCCACACATTCGCTTATCTGTTAAGCTTTCAATGTGTCGCATAATCCTTTCTCAATTGAAGTGCTTGACAAACAACATAATGGCTTGTTTGGAAGTATGGAATTGGAGTTATATGTGGATATTTATTATTTTGGGATGGTTGGTAGCGAGGAATTTGGAGGAATCTGAATTTGGAAGGCATCCAAATCCTCCGAGAGACCTCCTTTTGAAACCTTACCTCAAAGCTCTAATTTCAAACCACTCAATTCCATAGGAATTAAAATCCCTTTGATTCTTTATGGGCTTGAGATATTTTAAGAAGAGGAATATGAGTTGCCCCAAAAGAATCTAGTCTTAGGCCACCACAATGGAAGAGCCATCCATGCGTACCTCTTTTAAGTGATGAGAGTAAAAGCGAAAGGCATTTTGGAGAAACTTTGGAAGATACACTGTATTTCATCCATGAATATGGATATAAGGTCCTTTTCTCTATGATAAAAAGAGAAAGCTGTGTTCTTTACTCCATCTCTTCCCCTGTAGTGGACCACCAGAGAGATGGCCCACCTCTCTTTTGATCGAAGGTGGTCCTTGTGATTTAGTTGGCAATGGCATCTATACTGTGCAACTCATGTATCGGATACATATATGGTAGGATTACGTACCTAAATAATGTATTCTTCACCTAACATGAGATCTGATCCGTTCATCAACTGATCCTCACTTTGTAAATCCGTGTCTACAAAATCAGCCCGTTGTTAATTGTACCTGGAATGTCAGCCGTTGGTCAATTTCCTTTACCTGTTCGTTTGTTTTGTACGTGTACCACACTTGATAAAAAATGGGCATGGCTTGATGGGCCGATCAGATTTCACACACATGTGCCTGCTGCAACGTGTGAAGTGAGTGAGCTTGCACGGTGTACTCAAGCTGCCTCCATTAGCTTTCTTCTATTTAGACCTGACAGTAACTTGAATTGCCTGTGGCCCAAAAACTGATCTGATTGGATGATCCCAGCCGGTGATTTCACGTGGGTCCATTGGATGGGCCGATCAGCCTAGCTCCATTGAATAGTGCATCTCCAGTGCATCTTTTATTTTCCTGTAAATCTAATCTGTCACTCTCCAACAGAAAGGGACATTCATCACTCAATACCTATCACATGGCAGGTCGGGATGCGTATCTGATCCGTCCTTCTAGTGGATCCTGTCGATGGATCCCCACCATCAATTCTTCTTGCTGAATCCATTTCATCAAGACCATCCAGTTGAATGCCACATTCATTTGGGTAAGATCGTCTATTCGCTTCCTTTTGCCGTGGTGACAAATCATGGCGAGGGCCCACTAGATGGGCGGTTTGGATCCACCGAAAACCTGCCACGTATCATTTACTTGTTAACAATACATCCCTCATTGGATCAAAACTCCCTCTTGATTATTATTTTACAAAAACGGGAATTATTTGATACTCTGGCGGAGTATGACACTCGATACACAGGTATTCAAAACTTGTGCAAGTGGTATGGATTAACTCAAACTAAACCGACTAGAGTCCATAGTCACTAAGTTATAGTCCCAGATCAGATAGGTTTAAAAATCCTAATTTCTAATTCATGGGCACTTGTTTGTTGAAACAGGACAATTGGATTTTTTTAATCCTTCATCCGTCCAATAAATGTCCACCAATCCGGTAGTCATCTAGTCAAATATTGATAATTTTTATTTCATGATACATCTAAACTGGAACCTAGAAATTGGACAGTTTAATTTGAATTACTTGTATACTACGTATGCAATTTCTAAGTAATTTCTAAACTTGTGTATTATCTATTGCAGTCTGCCAGAGTAAGTTTTTCTCTTAACAAAAGATACACAGACAAAGTATCATTTAACTCCTCGTCTCAATTTCTACCATCTCTAATGTGCACATGTCACGAATTTCTAGTATTACTGGGACAATTGATTTGTTTGGACACTGATAAAGGGACAGGGATGATTGGACGTGTTTGGATGTCTCTACAAACCAATCGAACATGGGTAAGAAATTTGAGATGACTGGGATGGCTTGGATGATCTGATCACTGAAATTCGAGCCATGGCCCACTAGATAACAGTTCCAATCACCGTAAGCGTGAAGGATTTTCCTGGGCTAAAATCAGAGAGGTTGACACGTCGAACTATGATGGAATATAAACACTACTCGTGGATACAGGTCACGCAGCAATCAATCCATGGGCCACGCGAACTTGTCGTTGATCTTTAAAATGTCCACGTGGCACTGGTATATATGATCTGAGTTAAGGAGCACACATCAGGTGGGACCGACTTTAAAGGGTCGACAACATTACATTAATTGAACAATTCTCGCCATCCTATCAGGGTACTTTTGTCTATTGGTTTTTAATTTCGACACGTTTTCAAGGGGTCCATTCGTAGGTTCCCGATCAGACAGTTAGGACCATACAATTGTTATGTTTTTGGAAGGGCCCACACAGCGAACGGTTCGGATCACATCCAGATATTCTACGTCTACAATTTTCCATCCATCCAAGACCCAGAAAGAAGTCATCCACTTGTATTGGTTACGGACCAGATTACCGTGATAGTCCATCACTATTTTAAAATGGGAAAGACTCTTCAACTGCACACATGGCATAGATTTGCATAAATCCAGACCGTCCAAAAAGCTGACCTCTGTGTGAATGCTGCATGACCTAAAAATTACATCAAGCAGCCATCTGATGAATTTCGACCGTCCAAAAAGCTGACCTATGTGTGAATTGCTGAATGCCATAGCAGCCATCTGATGCATTTCGACCGTGACCGTTTTACTCTAACCATTCATTTGAAAGCCATCATTTCGTTGGCGGTCGAGCGATTTAGAGATAGGCTCCATCCACAGTGGCCCCACAATTTTTTTTTTTGGTCTTAGATGTTGGAATATGAGTGCCACGTGTGAGGAGGAGACTACTATTTGAGAAATGGCAGCGGAATATGACAGAAGCGTATGCATTTTCGCTGTAGGCGGGGCTTCGGTGGATCCTGGGATCCACGGAGGTGGGTGGATCCTTGATTGTACGGCCCACTTTGATGAATCTGTATTATGGACGCGGATTGCGTGCAAACTCAGTATAGACACAAAGTGTCCAAATTGAGCTGTGGAGGGGCCTACTGTTACGTATCTATTTATCTACTCTGTTCCTTTTTTTTTTTTAAATCATTTTAACGTATGAGACCAAGAATGAGGTAGGTCCAACGCTAAGGTCAACCACACCAAAGCTGACCCTTAGCATTTAATGGTTGGTGCATTTAATGTAGCTGAGCTCGATGTGGCCGCAACCTGTGTCCTCTATATTAAATTCACTCCACGTAAAAAAATTTCCAACTCATTTTAGGGCATGATCCCGAAAACCAAGCAGATAAAAATCATACGTGAACCACACCACATGAAACAGTGGTGATTGAATGCCCAGCATTAAAAACTTCTTGGGGGCCACCATAATGTTTATTTGCCATCCAACCTATTGATATGTTAACACAAACCTGAATGAACGGACAATAAAAATATTAGCTTGATCCAAATCTTTTGTGGCCTCATAATATTTTTAAATGGTAGGCGTTCCATCACCACTGTTTCATGGGGTGCGGTTCATCTGAGGTTTGAATATCAGACACGTACTCCCAGTGGGCTGACTGTGGGCCTACCGGAGTCGCGTACGAGAGTTCCGTGCCCGCAGAGACGTAATAGGCGAACGCGGATGGGATATTGACCCAGGAAGCGGATTGTCTCCGACTAGATTCGGTTGGTCCCACCGTGATGTATCTTATTATCCACGTTGTTTATTTCCTTCCTAAAATTATTTTAATGTATGGGCCCAAAATTAAGGCAGATTCAACACTGTAATGGATCACTCTTGCATTTAATGTTATGTGCATCTAATGCAACCCAAGCTTATTATTTGGTATGGTCCACTACAGTGTTGGATCGGCCTGAGATAAACAGATATATCATGGTGGGCCCTACACAGATCACTTCGGACGCTTAAAGGTCCGACCAGGGGTCTGACGCAATCCGCATCTATTGACCCTGCCCATAGGGGTCGCTAGTGGTCGGTGCTATGGGGCCACAATGATGTATGTGTTTCATCCACAGCCGTCCATTCATTTTTCAGGCTCATTTTATGGCATGAGCCCAAAAATGAAGGGATCCAAATCCCAGGTGGACCACAGCACAGGATAACAGTGGTGATTGAACGCCCGCCATTAGAATCTTCATGGGGTCCAAAATAATGTTTTTCATCCCGAACGGCAATTGCCGAGTCCAGACGAAGAGGGATTAAATAAAAAACAAGTAAATGGGCAAATGCCTGAGTACATGGCATGCCGTGTTGGATCAGGCCCTGTCTCCTTTATCAAACCGTAATGATTCAAGCTTCTGAAGGAGTCCTCCAATGATCATGGGCCCTGTATTCCATGATCCAAACCGTTCATCCTGCGAAATCCACCATGGATGGCCAATGTTGCAAAAATCTTACTGAATGGATGTCCAAACAAATGTACACATTAAAAAGAAAAAAGGACCAATGCCTCACGTTTAACAGGTAATATCTTTTAACTGCATGGGCAGAATCGTCTGATCGTGAAAGATTTTGCACGTTGTGTCGGCTTCAAAGGGCTGGATGAATGTTTCCTATCAGTCAGGGTGGGCCATGACTGGCTGTGGGGCCACAGACCTGTATAGTATCAGATGCCAATGAAACTATTCTACATATCTACTTTCTCTTTTTGTTATTTTAAGAACATTAAAAAAGATTACCACTTACTAAAAGTTTTTATCTTCATTATTCATTTTTTTCCCCTAATGGACAACCTAGCATTCTCTTTTATGCAAGCTTATAAAAGAGGACGTAAATTGTGTAGCATGGCCTCCACATCTTTTATCGGAGTTGGGAGATGGCACAGCATAAATAGGGTGAGATCAATCACTGTCTCTCTCAAATGATACCTACTCCAAATCCACAGAGTTATCGGGAATCCTCAACCAATCTTCTTCGAATCCACAAGCAAAAAAGTAAAAACTCAAGAGATTTTGTTAAAGGATGAATAATTTCCTTAACAACGAATCATAAAGTGTATTTATAACCTAAGTTTAGCAATAGAAACCCTAAAGTGCATAAATCGAAAGCCCTAAACGAACTCAGAAAGAAAAACATTTAAAATAGAAAGTTCGGGCAAAAATTGCGCAATTGTTCACGCATTTTCGAGCTCCCGACGACGAGTGGTTTGGTACTCGCTAAAACGAAAAAATGTTCAGCGATTAAAACACAAAATGCAGATGAATTTTGGGCGCTCAATCAAGAGTGGTTGGGCGCCCGATGAAGGACAAAGCTGTCCAGGGGGTTTGGGGGCAATTCAGACGAATTTCGAGCACCCGAAATAGAGGTGGTCGGGCGTTCAATGAAGATTGGGCACTCGATGAAATGATGATCAAGCATCCGATATTATGAAATCTGCCCTGGAACTCTCTGGACCACTCTGGTATATGGTCGGGCACCCAGTGAAGGTTGGTCGGGCGTCTGACAAAGCTAGATTTTCTGAATTTTAACGAGTGTTTTGTCACCCCGCCTTGCTTCCTTTCGATGGTCCATTATCTTCATGTAATCGTCTGCAACCTCTTCTACATCAATCCCCTCCACTTAAAAAGAACTCGACCCCGAGTTCTCATTCGTCTCTGGTTTATGATATTCGAACAAGTCTGCCCACATTGAATGTTCTCGACATCTCAAACTCATCTGGGAGGTCTACTACATAGGCATTATCGCTGAGTTTTCTGAGAATCGGCACCAGTTCAATCTTCTTTTGCTTCAATTTGTTGTAGGTGCCAGTTGGGAAGCAATCCTTGCGTAGATGGACCATCACTTGATCCCCTACCTCGAACACCTTGGCGCATCAATGCTTGTCAGTATCTCTCTTATACTTCTCATTTGACTTGACTAGCTTAGTCTGAACTTCCACATACAATTCTGAAATTTTATTAGTCATATTCTTTGCAGTTATGCTCTTGCTGGAAATCTTCGATAACGGGACTAAGTCGAGGGTGTGACAGAAAATTCGTTTATAGACGATCTGAAACAGAGACTTCCCTGTGGAGCGGTTCACCATCTTGTTGAAGATGAACTCCGCTTGTGACAGGGCCAAGTCCCATTGCTTTAGCTTGTCTTCGGAGATGTATCGGCTAAGATTTCCCAACATTCAATTCACCACTTCAGTCTGTCCATCTATTCGCGGATGATATTGATGGGGTTTTCCTCCTCAGTGAAGAGGAGAGCTGGTGCAACCTGGGTTTGGTCGGGCAACCAAAATTACTCGGATGAGGCCTTTTGTTGCTGGATTGTTTTTACAACAGTCGGGCGCCGGACGGTCTAATGACCGGGCGTCTTATATTCAATTTTTTCTCGGATTGCTTGCTGGACAGTTTTTGGCTTGGGCGAGCGCCCGACGGTCTAGTGACCGGGCACCCGACCCTGCACGGACTGCTTATACACAGTTTTCTATTTTGGTTCTGTTTCCTCCGGTTTCCTATTTAAGAGGTTCCAAATCATGGTTAGAGTATCCCATTAAGGTGTTTTCACGTCCAAGGTGAGAGAGAAAAAAAAAGAGGAAGAGAGAAAGAGAAAAGAGAGAGAGAGATGAAGCTTGTAGAAGGGAGAAGTTGCTTGAAGGGGAGTTCTTCTGCGCAACCGTCGTCTCAGCGCTTCTACGTTCTCGTGATCGATGAGATCCTCCTACTTTCACAGTTCTCTTGTAGTTTATCCATCCCTGCATGGGTGAAGAATGTTTGATCCAAGCGGTGTGTGCTTGTGATCGATTGTAAATAGTTCTCTAAGATAGTGGATTGTTTATCTGGACTAGGTCCCATGGTTTTTACCTCTTTCAAGGGTTTTCCACGTAAAAACCTCTTGTGTCGTGAGATTGTTGATTTGCTTTTGATTATTGCATTATCATAGTCCATAATTCTAATGCATTGGGGGGTGAGATCCTAAGGTTTGTGTGAAACGCACCCAATAAATATGCACTACTAAACTAAAGTTACGTATCGAATCGACTTCACAAAGTTCACCAAAAGCGAGTCACGAACTTTGTATCACAGTCGGAAGTGATAGTTTTGGGGATGCCATGCAACCTCACGATTTCTCTAAAGAAGAGGTTGGTTACACTTGTCGCATCATAAGTCTTCTTGCAAGGAATGAAGTGGGCCATCTTCGAGAATCTGTCTATCACCACGAACACGGAGTTCATGCCGTGTTGTGTTCGTAGGAGACCTAGAACGAAATCCATGAAAATATCCTCCCAAGGGCCTTCCGGTATGAGCAATGGAGTGTAGAGGCCCGTGTTTTGATATTACCCCTTGGAGGTTTGGCAAATGTGGCACTGTTGAACCATTCCTCCCACATCACAGCCTAGGTGAGGCCAATAATAACGTTCTTCAATTAGAGCCTTCATCTTATCATAACCCAAGTGACCTTCAAGCCTACCTCCGTGAAGTTCTAGAACAATTTTCTCTCGTAGGGAGCATTACAGGATGCACAATCGATTTCTGTAAAATAGAAAATTATCGTAAATGTGTCACACCCAAAAGGGTAACCCATTAGGTGGAGTAACCCCAGGATATATAAAGCTCCTTTAATCGTCCATCCTAGCCAATGTGGGACAAACCCAACAACCCCCCCTCCCACAATAGATCTGGGCCCTGGGGTTTTTTAGAACCTGATCTCGGCATACCCCCCCTTGCTTATGAGACCTGGGCATGGGCATGACGGATATGGGGCTCTCGGAACTTGATCTTGACTTTCCCCCCCTCGCCATGGGCCTTGAACGAATAACCCATCTCTAATACCAGTTATGTCACACCTAAAAAATTAACCTAATAGGTGGAGTGACTCAAGGATATATGAAGCTCCTTTCATCGTCCAACCTAGCTGATGTGGGACAACCACCCCCCCCCCCCCCCCCCCCCCCCCCCCCCCCCGTGGGTCCTGGGCCTAGACATGACGGATATGGGGCTCTCAGAACTTAATTCCGGCTTCCCCCCTTACCATGGGCCTTGAACAGATAACCCAGCTCTGATATCAGTTATGTCATACCCAAAAGGTTAAAAAAAAAGGTTAAACTAACAGGTGGAGTGACCCCCAAGATATATAAAACTCATTTCATCGTCCAACCTAGCCGATGTGGGATAAACCCAACATGGCTTTAGAGGGTCTTTACACCATAATAAAGGGGTGGGGTGAGCACTTCACTACACAATTCACATCCTATAAAAGAAATATTGTCTAACGTTTGTCGCTCAATGAGGAGCAAATGGGTACATGATCGAATAATTTAAGTCATCCAGTTGACACGGTCCAATGCAGATGCACCAAAGAAGGAGAATCAAGTCCATTAGTGGTCAGCCCTTGGATTTTTTATTTAAGAGTTTACCAATCATATAGTCAAGATCATCAACTGAAGTGATTTTTGGACAGTGGCCCATCATAGGGAAATAAAAAAAATTAAGTCTATCTATGCTTCATCATAGATAGCCAGCAATTCTATAGGCATGACCATGGGCAATCCTAGCCATCATCTTCCCCACCGAAGTTCAATTACTAGTCATTAGCATTCATTTGAATGCCATTAAGTAGATTGCTCGGATCATCCAATCACCATTTTCTTTTTTCCTTTTTAATGCACCAAACATACGGTGCACGACCATGTCGTTTAGTGGATGGAGGAGTTCGATCGGTAAATTGATCATAAAAAATGGATAGCTTGGATGAAAAGCTTGGGCAGTCACAAATCAAAAGAGTGGTTGGAGTGTTGGACTAATGAATGTTTTGGATGAACAACTGGATTTAAAATAATGACGCAGTAAAATGGATTGCTGTATGGACCCCAAGATACACCGATGGATAAGTGGGCCCCATAGTGTATGGGTGAATGGACGAGTGTGCAAGTACACTACCCCCAACATCTTCCTCATGCACATCATTCCATTTTTTGTATATATTATATTATATATTTTTTCTTTTTATATATCTCATATGTAAAGGCCTTGCTCGAAACATTCTTGAGTCTCCATGCATGTCTTAGGGGCCGTTTGGATGGGAGTAATTGGAGTAAATGGGTGGAATTGGGAGTAAATGGAGGTAAATGGTGTTTGGGGTATGTTTGGATGAAAGTAAATGTATGGAAATGAAGGTAGATGAGAGTAAATGTGCATGTAAATGAAATCCTCTTTGCGAGAGCTCTCTTGGAGAGTCGCACGTGTAAACAAAGGTGTCACTATGCACATGTCCACCATACATATGTCACGCTAATGATACTCCCCAACAATTCAGATATTGGCTACATCACTAAAATCAGACCAAAAGAATGATCCAAACCATCTAAAAGATTGCCATCTAAATGGACGGTTAAAAAACATTCGCAAGTTGCTTGTTTGGATCCTTATTTTATGGCCTACCCGAGGTTCAAAATTCCCTCTCTTTTTTTCTGAAGTATTTCAATGTGCTTATTACAATCATTCTATTAAATATCGCATTTGTAAACTAAGTTGGGATATTAAAGTTGATTTGAAATATCTCATTTATTCCTGTAAATATATTGAGAAACTCAAATGCATTCCAATTCCTCTCATTTACTCCCATCCAAACAAAATATTTTGATTTCAAATGCATTTCATTTACTTCCATCCAAACACAACTACGTAACACCATTTACTCTCAATTCATTTAGGGTTCGTTTGGAAGCTTGTAAATGAAGGTAAATGGAAAATGGAATTGGAGGTAAATGAATTGGGAGTAAATGATTTACATAGTTGTGTTTGGATGTGAGTAAATGAAATGCATTTGAAATCCAAATATTTTTTTTGGATGGGAGTAAATAAGAGGAACTGAAATGCATTTAAAATTTTGAATATATTCACAGGAATATATTTGATATTCCAAATTTGCTTTAATATGCCAACTTAGTGTACATATGCAATATTTAATTGAATGATTGTAACAAGCCCATTGAAATATATACTTTGGTAAAAAATGAGGAAATTTAGAGCCTCGAATAAGCCCTAAATATAAGGATCAGAAACAAGCAACTTGTCAAAGATTTTTAACTGTTCATTTACATGGACATCCTTTAGACTGTTTGGATCATTCTTTTGGTATGATTTTAATAATGTAGCCTGTAATTGGATTGTTTCGGAGTATCATTAGCATGACATGTGTATGGTGCACATGTGTGTATTGGCACCTTTGTTTACACGTGTGACTCTCCAAGGGAGCTCGAAAAGGCATTTCACCCCATTTACTTCCAAATCCTCTCTCGTGGAGACGATTTCATTTACATGCACATTTACTCCCATTTTCATTCAATTTACATGCATTTCATTCCATCCAAACACACTTTAAAAACCATTTATTTCCACTTACTCCCAATTACACCCATTTGCCTTCATTTACTCCCATCCAAACAGCCCCTTACCTCCAAATCCATTTTCCATTTGCTTCCATTTATAAGCTCCCAAACGAGCCCTTAATTAATCCATTTCACCCTCAAGAATACAATGCATATGGGCTTTATACACGCCATCCGATCAGGACAAAACTTGACACCCAATCACTATTTAACATGCTCTATCAAATGAGCCCATAAATGACCTATGATCTTCAACGAGAACCAACAACTTCCTCTCATTCGTGGTCTCACGTGATGTGTGTGTGTGAACCATATGGGAACTAACTGGTGGATTTGTATTACACCTCACAAGCAACACAATGAACAGTTTACCTTGGTAGTTCAATTGGTGAACACGGGTGTGATGTACAATTGATTGATGAAACATAGGTAAAATATTATAACAGATAGGAGCTTAAACATAAAATTGGTTTATTGTGTGGTTACTTTCATGATTTAAAAAGTATAAAGTGTGTTTTTAGATGGATCAAATATTTGATCGTTCATCAGATGAATAGGTTGAATTTATGATTAGATAGATAACTCTACGATAATGTTAATGGACAAATAATTAGGTGTTTAAGTACACGGGTCATGGGTCACGATCTAATAGGTTTAGGGTATGTTCAATTGTTAGATTTGAGTTAGTTTATGGATAAATAGGTGGTGTTATGAGTGTAAGTAGTGAAAGTGCAAGTGTACAATAACACACACAAAAAAATCCTACAATTGATAATTATATAAGTCAATAGATCCTTCACGCATATCAATGGTCATATCTTGCACAAATTGATGGATGCATGTACGTTACATGATTACATGATTAATGCAAGTGTACACGCATGCACGTGTACACATGTGCATCTCCCTGATCATTACACCTAGTACTCTAATCAAGTTGATCTTAATGCTTTGGATAAATGAAAACAAGCCACAATAGTATAGAATGGCTGCATCAAGATGCCAAACACAAGTACCCCACATGTATATATGACATTTTCTTTTTAAGATCAAAGATTTTTATGATGCATGCCTATTTTAAATGTTCATAAGCAAAAAAAAACATGGTTGATCAACTCATCAATGCCCCCCTTATGCATGTAAAGATGGACGATTGAAAAAAATGATTACTGATAACCACATCTAACACGTGTATAGCAAACATAAAGAGTAGGTTGATTTAAAATTCAACCTAATATATTATTTAATAAAGAGCTTGCCTAACGAGAGTTGGGAAAACAACGATCAGCCCTGCAGCGAAAGCGAGAGGAAACAATCAAACGACGACAAAACCATAATGGCAACAATATTCAAGCAAATCAACACACACAAGAAGGCAATCCGATTTTAACGTGGAAAAAAACCTTCATGGGTAAAAAACCACGGCACAAAATGAATAATCCACTATAAATCAGAAGTTACAAGACATTACAAAAGAATCCTTACCCGGATCATAGCCCACAAAAGAAATCCCAAGCTAACAAAGCAAATTCTCACATGAGAATGACAAACACAACCCTTTCCCTCATCCCAGAAAACTCCAAGCTTTCCCCCAACTCTTTCTCTTGCCCTAGAACTCCTGCATTACACTCCTTTAAATAAGAAAAATTTGAAATTAGAAACAAATCTCACACAAAACCGCACCGTCGACTTAACAGTCTGCGCAACATCGGGCGCCCGATAGATTCAAAATCTATCCAGAGAGTTCCAACAATAATTCAGGGGAATTTCGAGCCCCCCTACAAAACTATCGAACGCTTGATCATCGGTCCCCCTACAATAGTCATCGAGCCCCTTGCAACCTAAAAAATAAATCCAGTAGTCTAAATTTCAGAAGCCCGTTCTGGGCCAATTTCGGGCACCTAACACCCCCTGATGTCCAAAATTGAAGACAACCCCAACAATCTCCACTGTGGCTTCAATCTTCAACTGCTCCAAAGCTTCATTCTTCATCTCTACTTCATCTCCTTCATAGCTCCATCACTTCTCGTGCCCCATCGACTCTATCATCGCACATTTACATCTCTTTAATCTTCTTATATAACCCTTGCACACTTGCCACATACGAGCAACTATGGATCTCGCTACAGTCGTCGTAGCTTCACCGTGAGAAGTGCTCCCGATCATATTGTAAAAAAAAACATGGCACAAAGCGAATTTCACTATGAATCAGAGTTACAAGAGTATAAAGAAACTTACACCGGATCCCAAAGCTCACAAAAGAAAACCCAAGCTCTCCAAGAAGAAAACCAATACAGCCCTTCCTCTCAAGCTCTTTCTCTCACCCTGGAACTCTCTCAAACTACACAAGCATGTCTATGACTACTCATGGTACCCTAATCCCCACATTACACCCATTTAAATAAGGAAAAACGAGATTAGAAATAAATCCCGCGCAAAACTTGCACAACTAACTTTATAGTTCGCACACCGTCGGGCACCTGATAGATCCAAAATATGTAAAGTAAGTTCCAGCATAAATCCAGTTGAATATCGGGTCCCTTGCAAAGACCGTCAGGCACCCGATCGTCGGACCCCTTGCAATAGTCATCGAGCCCCCTACATCCTAAAAAGAGAACAATAATTTCAAATTTCAGAAGGCATGTTCGGGTGTTCTCGAGCGCTCAGTCTGAACCCGTCGGGCGCCCGACACCCCCTAGTGTCCAAGATTGAAGAAAAAACCCCAACAATGAGCATATTACGTATTTTATGTAAATATCATTTTAGCATGCTGGTAGGGAATTAAAGTTTAAATACAGAAGAGTAATGGCTTGTAAACATGATTTAGAAAACTATACATGTGACGCATAACTTAAACTAAACTGTTCAAATAATAAGACTCACTTTAAATGAGTCATAAACATAACATTTTTCTAAATTAATTTCATAAATAGTTGATTCATGGATGTCTTGTTGAAATAAAAGAAAAAAGATTTAACATCTAACACCATCTTTTTTGCTATATGCCAAATAACTCTCTCACTTTTTTTAATATTGTTAAATAACATTTCTCCCTTTTCACATTAGGAGAGAAAAGGGGTTTTAAAGATAGATAATTCATACTCATAGTTTCTGGTGCTGTGATTGATCAAATATTACACTTGTATCGTTTCCAATCGTTAACATCTTAACATGAGCCTACATAATAAATGTACAGTCCAGATGTTGTAAGTTTATTATAGTGGATTCGACAGAACCTTTATCCCACAAGCTCCCTAATACTATGTCTTATATGAAGGTGACATGTAACAAGAGATGTGGGTGCAAGCTACTCTTAAAAAGGAGTTGAGATGATAAAATTGACCTTAGTTTGAAGGGCTACATAGAAGATAATTCAAAGTTTTCTTCCTTCGCACAATTATTTAAATGAGCGGTAGTGTCCAAAAGCCATTGCATTAGATATAAATATATGCTATGACGAAATTTAACAAATGGATGTCCATTAATCAAAGACTATCCCCTCTAATTACTCCATTTAAGTTTCACATTTCACAGTTGGCATAATGTAATAAATGATGAGCAAACATTTAGAAATCACTTGAAAATTGCATGCTGACTTATAAGTCAAAGTGTTCAAATAATAATTTTCGGTTTAATACAAGTCAAAAGTGTCAAAATAATGATTCTTATCCTTAGCACTCGAACCTGACACCTACTGTTGAAACGCGCAGGTGAGACACACTAACCCCACTAGTGGGTGGGTGTGTTAGGTTATTAATAGTGTGGGTCCTGTTAGAAATCTGGTTAGCGGAAGCACTGAAGAAGATCAAACAATCACCACATAGCCACATTAGCAATCAACGCAAAAGCAAATGAATTTTACGTGGAAAACCCTTGCGGAAAAAAAACCACGGCACAAAGCGACACCTTCCACTATGAATTCAGATGATTACGGAGCTAGAACTACCCGAGTAAATCCTAAAGATGAACAAGGCACACAAAAACTCTCAATCCTCTCTCCCAATAACCCTAATCCCATTTAGATCACCTAAGTATTGCTTAGAATAATTCTAAACATGATTAGGAAACGTATTTATAAGAGGAAACTCGAATTTATAAACAAGTTGCGTAAAAACCGCGCAACGCTATCAAAACTCGCAGACCGGTCGCACATAGTCTAGAGATTTATATGCCCATTGCCTCCACTCAGACCTGTACCCAGACCGGTCTGAGAATCCTATAACCGTTCGGGTGACCGGTCTGATCTATCAGCGACCGGTCTGACGACCGGCCTCAAAATGTGAAAATATGTCCAGAGAGTTTGGGCTTCAAACTACACAATCTATCCACTGGCGACCGGTCGGTAGACTCCGATGTTGCACAGTAATGAGGCCTTCACAACAAAGTCCACCAAGGCAACATAAAACATCGAACAATCTCTTCTACTCTTCAAAGAACCAACTCATCATCAATCATAGTCGTCGCTTTTCATGCATCACTGCGTCTTCGTCAAGCCTTCGCCAATCCCAAAGAAGTTACGCAGAACTTGAACTTCTCTGTAGAGACCACCTTGGTCAGTATATTTGCCGAATTCACGCTAGTGTAAATCTTGCTCAGAGTCACATCTCCTTCCTCAAGCACCTGTCGAATAAAATGGTGACGCACATCAATGTGTTTAGTACGTGAGTGATAAACAGAATTTTTAGCCAAATTTATAGCACTTGGGCTATCACAATTAACCGGTATGGCTTTCTGTTGAAGCCCCAACTGAATTATCATCCCTTTCTACCAAACAGCTTCCTTGAAAGCTTTTGTCACTGCCATATACTCAGCTTCAGTAGTGGAAAGAGCCACTACAAACTGAAGCTTAGATATTCAACTAATCGCTCCACCCGCTAATACAAATGAGTACCCTGAAGTCGATCTCTTATTGTCCACATTACCTGTGTAGTCAGAATCGACGTAACTAACCAACTTGTCCTTGGACTTCTCAAACGTCAAGACGTAGTCCTGCGTACCCCAAATGTATCGAAGTAGCCATTTCACGGCTTCCTAATGTTGTTTGCCCAAGTTAGACATGAATCGGCTTATAATACCCATAACCTGTGAAATATCTGGTATTGTACAGACCATGACATACATTAAACTGCCCACAACACTTGAATAGGGCACACGAGATATAACATGCTTTTCTTCATTTATCTTGGGACACTGTTCAGAAGAAAGCTTGAAGTGAGCCGCGTGGGGAATGCTAACCGATTTGGACTTGTTCATCTCGTTCTTTTTCAATACCTTCTTAAGGTATTCTTTCTGAGATAACCACAACCTGCTCATCTTCCCGTCTCTATGAATATCTATGCCAAGAACCTTCTTTGCAGCCCCCAGATCCTTCATCTCGAATGACCCTGAAAGCTGAGTCTTCAACACATCGATGTCAGATATGTTATGACTGACAATAAGCATGTCATCGACGTATAACACTAGTATGAGAAACTTCTCATCATTCAGTGTCTTGAAATAGACATAATGATCGTACTAGCTCCTGGTAAAGCCCTAACTCATCATGAAGGAATCAAATTTCTTGTACCACTGCCTAGGTGACTATTTGAGACCATACAACGATCTCCTCAACCTGCAAAACTTGTTCTCGGCCCCTTGCATTGTATAACCTTCTGGTTGCACTATGTATATCTGTTATTCTAATTTTTCATACAGGAAAGCAGTCTTTACATCCATCTATTCCAACTCGAGGTTGTATTGGGCAACCAGCACCAACACGAACTTGATAGACACTTGCTTCACAACTGGCGCAAAAATCTCACTAAAGTTCACACCTTCACGCTAAGCATACCCTTTCACTACCAACCTTGCCTTGTATCTATCCTGTTTCTTCCGAAAATTTCACTTACACCCTATCGCTTTTCGGCCCACTAGAAGCTCCATAAGCTCCCAAGTCTCATTATTGTATAAGGAGTCTATCTCGTCTTGCATTGTCATCTTTCACTTCTCAGCATCTACATCCTGTATGCTTCCTCAAAGTTAGACTGATCCCCCTCATCTGTAATGAGAGCTAATGCAATGTTTGAGTCATCCTTGTACCTTACCAGTAACTTGCGATCCCTGGGTGGATTTCTTCGCATAGGTGGCTGCTCCACCTGATCCTGTACCTCTGTCTGCGCCTTAGTATCGGCCCGTGTCTCATCTCTGTCCTTATGAGTATTAATATGAGTATTAACCTATTCTGATGTTTCTGGTTCCTTTGTAGCATCCTTACGGAATAAAGATCCCTCATCAAATTTGACATCACGGCTTAGGGTAATTGTTGAGCTCTTAATTGTGCATATTCTAATCCCAATTCATCACTCATTATACATGGTTTCATAATTTAAAGACTAATCTAATGCATGAATTTGTGATTGTAGGAATAAGAGAGAAGATTTATCAATTGAAGACTTAAAGACACTATTTATAAACATTGAAGATCACAAGACTATGCATGAAAGGATGGAAGAAAGAAGTTAAAGGAGACAAGAAAGAAGACAGGAAAATACACTTAAGATCGGTCGTCCATAGCCCAGGACCGGTCGTTCGACCGGTCCGACCACTCAACATAAGAGGCCACATTCCCAAACTTCACTGGACCAGTTAAGATCGGTCGTACGACTGGTCGTTCAGCACTCAGACCGTTCGTCCGACCGGTCGGGCGTTCAACAGAAGAAGATGAAAACTCTTTAGACAGTTTTTGCAGTTTGAGACCGGTCGTCTAGGAGCTCAGACCGGTCGTGCGACTGGTCGTCGGCGTAACAGAGCTTGTTCGTGAAGCTCCGATTTTCTTTGTGCAATTGCGTAATTCCTTGCGCAATCGGGAATCTTCCGCGCCAATATATAAATAAGACTTCTCCTCTTCATATCCAGGCATGCTAGGACGTGGGGATCATCAAGGAAGCTTAGGAGACGGATTCTACTTCAAGTTTTTCTAGTTTTTCTTCTAGTTTTAGTAGTTTTTATGTTTTTGAGGCTTTTAGTTCAAGGATGTTAGAGATGAACTAAAAACTCTTAGCTAGGGCTAAGAGGTGAAGCTTTTGATTTGTTTTTTATGGATTGATGCAACCTAGGTTTCCTTTTTATGTTTTAATTGAAGAATTTAGTTTAATATGAGTTTGAATCAAATACTAGTTCAGTTTTACTTTGATCTCTTGATGATTCTAGGCTCATGTGATTCTTAGTGATTCTAAACTTAGTAGCTTATCTTTTGTACATTGTTTATGCTTGTGTAGTTCATTGATCTATCATCAACTCCGGGCATGGTAGACCCTTTGATTGCCTAGTGTACAATGGCATGATCTTCATGTGGGAACTCATTCAACTAAAGTTCTTATCTTTTGTTATAATCTGAAATAGTTGTTTGCTGATTGATTTTGATTTAATTAGAGTTCTAATCATTAGTAGTAATCAAGTCTGGTGATAGGATTTGGTGAAAGCTATGGTTGTGAATCTCAACTAGATTGGAAAGAGGCTTGGCCTATACAATTGAGTGTGCCCAAGGCCTGAGTATTATTGTGGGAATCAAATCAATGAATAAGCAACTGTTTTAGATAATTGTTGATTGAACCGCTCTATATTCCGATTGGATAGAGATATGAATTCGATTTTGATTGAGTTATGAGAGACCTAGTTGTGTTGATGCATTGAAACTTATCAAAAGTGGATCCTTGGCGCTCTAGTGCCTTTTTAGATTAATATTACTTTTCATAAATCACTGTTTAAACCCAAATCACTATTTTTCAGCTTTAGTTCTTAATAGGATATCGATTATACGTTGTTTTGGATAAATCCTGAGAATACCCATACATAAATCTCTGTGGGAACGATACTCGATCTTACCGAGATTATTACTACATCGTAGCCTTGCACTTGAGGTGAGCGAACAGTGATCTTCCGTATGACAAGGTTATATATTCAATATCCCTTCACACCATCACCATAGCCCATAAAGATCCATTTTCTGGCCCTATGATCTAGCTTATCTCTCTCAATTGATAGTACATGAGAATAAGCTTCACAACCAAAGACCCGCAGACTTGAGTAGTCTAGTGTACGACCACTCCATACTTCCTCAGGAATTTTGCATTCAATTGCCATAGAGGGTGACCGGTTTATCAGGTAACAAGCCGTGTTAATGGCCTCAGTCCATAGCTCTTTGCCCAACCCAACATTACTAATTATAGATCGAGCTCTCTCCAAGAGAGTCCGATTCATCCGCTTTGCCATACCATTCTACTTTGGCATGTGGTGCATTGTGTTGTGCCTCACAATTCCCTCCTCTTTACAATATGTGTTAAATTCCCTGGAAGTGAACTCACCTCCATTATCGGTTCTCAAAATTTTCAATTTCTGCCTTGACTGATTCTCCACCACCGCCTTCCAATACTTGAAGGTCATGAAGACATCGGATTTATTTTTTAGAAAATAAACCCAAACCTTCCTGCTATAGTCATCGATAAAAGACATGAACCACGATGACCCCCCAACAAAAATAACGGGCGACGACCCCCATACATCGGAATGGACATAATCAAGCACCCTTTTACATACATGTTTCCCCTCTTTAAAAGACAATCTAGATTGTTTTCCATACATGCAATGTTCACATATATTACAGTCTACAGATTTAAAAGAAGAAATCAAAGATCGTTCAGAGAGTACCTTCATGCCCCGCTCGCTCATGTGGCCTAAGCGTGCATGCCACATACGTGCAGACGTGAAATCCGCTACAGTTGCTGCAGTTCCACCTACTAAAGTGCTCCCAATAAGCCTATAAATGCTACCATGCCTCTGTCCCTTCATAATTACAAGGGCCCCCTTTGAAACTTTGTAGAATCAGTCAAAACCGGTGAACTTGCATCCTAATGCTTCGAGTACACCAAGGGAGATCAGATTCTTCCTCAACTTTAGAATGTGCCTTACTTCCGTTAAGGTTCGTTCGATCCCATCGAACATCTTGATGCGCACAGTACCAATCCCCACAACCTTGCAGGCATAGTCATCACCTAGAAATACCAAGCCTCCCTTATACTCCCTGTAAGAAGTAAAGACGCTCCTATCTGGGCACATGTAATACGAAGCCCCGGAGTCCATGATCCACTTATCACAGAGAGATCCTTCCTTTGACACCGTCAAGACCTCACACACATCACTACCACCTTCCTTGGTTTTAGCGGTATTGGCTTCCCTAGAAGAATCACCTGACTTCTCCTTCTTATATTTAGGATTCTTGCAGTCCTTCTTCATGTGCCTAACTTGGCCACATCCCCAACACTTCAACTTGCCTTTGCCCCTACCCTTTAAATTGGATCAAGAACATGACGATCTTTCACATCGCTTAGAATTTCTTCCTCTCATAAACAGTGCTTTGGAGGAGGAATTAGTCTCACTGCTTTTCTATCTCATGGCCTTCGATTGAAGGGCTGAGATAACGGTCTCGACACTAATAATGTCCCTATCCGTGCACAACGAGTCCCTGAGTGACTCCTATGAACTAGGAAGTGAGTTCAACAAGATCAAGGCTTGATACTCGTCCTTCATCTGCTCACCAAAATCGAGCAACTTGCAAATTAGTTTGTTGAACGTGCCAATGTGGTCCTCTACATCTGTCCCCTCCACCATCTTCAAAGTGAAGAGTTGCATCATTAGGTACAAGCGATTTTCTAGAGACTTCTTCGCATAGATGTTCTCTAGCTTGGTCCATGTCTCTACAGCGGTCTTCTCCTTCATGAAGTTATAGAGGACATTATCAACAAGGCACAATTGGATTGAGGCCATTGCCTTCTTATCCATCTTCGTCCACTCTTCATCTTTCATCTCGGTAAGTCGCTTTCCAAGGGCATTCACAACCCCTTGCTGAATTAGGACGGCACGCATCTTCACATTCCACAACTCAAAGTTGTTTTTTGTCCGAGAACTTCTCAACGTCGAACTCGTAGACCGCAGACCGGTCGGGCGACTGGTCGCACGACCGATCGCACATAGTCCAGAGATTTGTATGCCTACTGCATCAACTTAGACCTATCCCCAGATCGGTCTAAGCATCCTGCGACCGGTCGGGCAACCGGTCTGATCTATCAGCGACTGGTCTGACGACCGGTCTCAAAACGTGAAAATATGTCCAGAGAGTTTGGGTTTCAAACTACACAATCTGTCCACTGGCCGACCGGTCGGGCAAACGATCGGTGTACTCTGACGTTGAATAGTAATGAGGCCTTCACAATGTGTCTGTTGCACAGCTAATAGGGTGGGTGCATTGCATGACTAAAAAAAAAGATGTTTAGATAGAACATGAATAAAAAATGAAACTTATTAATCATCTGGTTATCAAATAGATTAACATTTATTGAATGGCCAAAAGTAAAATATAAAATATAAAAATCCAATCATCCTGTTTCAACAAACAACTCTTCACAGATGAGAGACTAAATCATTCAGACAGTCTAATTTTACTTTCAAGCAGAGAAGTTTTATAGTGTAGTGGGATTGATTTGAATTAATATGTAAAATCCCATTCTCTCCTCCAGCACGTGAGGCTGCAAGATTTGGTGTACCATTTGAAACATTAGCAGAGTATAGGAATCCATATTCATTCACCTTGATATCATTCATGTGTCATGTATTTACATAAATCTAATCCATTTAAAAGTTTATAATTATTCTGGATGGGATATGGTAAAAAAATTGCGATAAACAAATTGTGTGACCTGTCCTCTTGATGGAAATCAAATGAACGGTCTAAATAAAATGTAAGTGGATGGTCCAAATTCTACTAATAAAAGTCCTTTTATTTTCAAGTTACGGTCGTCCACTCAGTCTGATGGTTTTCAATCCGACGGTTTTAGCTTTCCTTGCATTTTCATGCAAATTCTGGTAATCTATCGCACTTGCAGCATTTCCCGATGAGCGTCCGTTCCATCCAATCAGGTGTCCTTTTTCCTTTTAAGGGTCCTGATTCATGTGAGGTGAGGCTCATGTGCGGGGTGGAAGCTTGTCAGATATCCAGCGTACGGAACACGTGTCAGAGATCCGTCCCATTCATCAGGTCGTGCGTACTGTAAACATTCTGTAAACCAAAACATCAGTTAGCCACGCTCACCAAGTGGGTCACACACGTGCGTAGAATTTGGACTGTTGGACTTCTTTTTTCTAGCTACCCATGTTGGACTTCTTATTGATTGGAGAAACAACATTTTTCTTGGTCCATAGCATGTCCACAGAGTAACCTACCTGATGAACGGCTTGGATCTTGGACATGTGTGCCATACGCCCTGGATATCTGACACGTCCTCCGCCCCCGCTCATGCGCGGCCACTCATGAAATCACTGACGCTTTTCGAAATCAAGGTTCATTTTGAAGTGGTGCCACTGACAGTGAAAATTGAAATTCCAAGACCGCCATGTTTTACTTTACATTTTCAGAATGCCACAGCGATTAGCCGTCCGCTTACTGACACGTGTCCCTCCCGTGTTATGAGGCAGTGTCAGATATTCGTGCGACATCCAGTCCGTCCATTATTCGCAGCAGATCATCCTGGACGTTTCAAAGCTCAAGTGGGACACACGACTGATAACAATGGGGATGGAGACGCACTGCCATCGAAACCTTCCTGGGACCCACCAACGCTTTGGATCAGGCATACATTTGGTTTTCTCCTTCATCATCGGAGCGGATTGGATAGCATTTAAACATCACGGTGGCCCAGAAAGGTTTCAATGGTGGGCGTCCTCATTCCACTGTTCCTTATGGTGTGGCCCACTTGAGTTTTCTATTGATCTGAGTTTTGGGCTTAATAACTAACAATGACCTGGACCAACTGATGGACGGAGTGGATGCCAAACACGCATCCTAGTGGGCCAAACACACAGCTTTTTGTTGCAGAAGCGAATCGCTCACCGAATCTCCGTAGCATTAGTAAGGTACCATACCTTTGGAGAAAACTTTTGCTACACCCACGAGTTACCTACGCTAGCTACACCGGGTGTAGCAATGGCCCACCATGATGTTATGTATTGTATCCACACTGTCCATCCACTTGGTGAGATCATTTTAGGGCATGAAATCAGAAAATGAGGCAGATCCAAAGCTCAAGTGAACCCAGCACAGAGAAAAGTGGGGATCGAACGCCAACCATTAAAAAGTTACTGGGGGCCACTTGAGCTTCAGATCTCCCTCATTTTCGGTTTTATGCCCTAAACTGATCTCGCAAATTGATGGACGGCGTGGATACAACACATACATCATGGTAGGGTCATTGATACACCCTGGTGTAGCAAGCGTAGCTAACTCGTGGGTGTAGCAAAATTTTCTCATACCTTTGTACTGATGCATCCTGAAAGGGCGTGGTGCAGTAGCAGCGGTTCCTTGCCACGAAATTCGCTATTATATTTTGGTCCTCGATCGTGTATATCCGTCATCTTTACAAGTGTGGCCCACCGTTTCGTGATCTTATTATATGGCTCGTACGTGGATACATCATGCTCCCAGATCGGAAGATCCTAGCCCTACAACGAGTGGGCTCCAAATAGATGGTTAGGATAAAATATAACAATGATCCGCATTTGACGGAAAAAAGCGTCTACGAGGGGTCTTTCCGGTGGAGGGTTATTTGATACTCTCGCTGAGTATGACTCTTGATAAGCAGGCAGTTAGAAATGATACACGTGGCAAATATTAACTCTAACTAAACAGAATGAATAGTGGACCCCACTTTATTTATGTTACAATCCATAAATCAGATAGTTTGAAGAATACTAACCACTGATTTGTCCACACTTGTTTGTTAAATTATTAAGATTCCATATTTCTCATTTTAACCGTTAAATGAGTGTCAACCAATCTGATAGTCAGATAATAAAATAAGGATAATTTTCGATTCGTGATGCATCTAGATTTTTATATATAAGTTGCACGGTTTAATTTGAAATAATTGCGGTCCACGTATGCAAATTTTCTAAGTGCCTGGGTATCATCCGTCACATTCTGCCAGAGTAAGAAAGCCTTTCTCCCATACGCGGATTTTGGGGGGTGAGGTATCAGCGTGGTGTGGATGCTATGTGGGGCCTCCTGTGGTGTATAAATTTTATCCGTACATCTGTTTTTACCGCTCATTTTAGGGCATGAGCCTATCATTGAAGGTTATTTATAGATCACGTGGATTACACCACGGAAAACAGTGAGAATAATGACGTCACCGTTGAAACCTTTTTAGGACCCATAGTAATGCTTATTTGCCTTCCAACCTATTCATAAGGTCACAAATACATGGATGAAGGTAAAATATAAATATCAGATTGATCCAAACTTCTATAGCCCTCTAAGAAGTTTCAACGGCAGGTGCTCAACTCCCACTGTTTAGTGTGGTGAGGCCCACTTATGCTCTGGATATACTTTAATTTTAGGCTCACACTTTAAAATGATCTGAAAAAAAAAAAAAAAAAAGAACTACGTGGCTAAAGTACATATATCATGGTAGGCTTCAAAAACGTATCCACACCACGCTACGGCGGCGTGGGAGTCTAGATCCTCTGTTGGCTTCCAAGCAGGTTTTATTAGTCCACATCACACTGCGTAATGTCAGTTTGATTAGGTTGCACTGAGGTGTGATTAGGTTACAGTGACGTTGTGATAGGGTTTGACAATGTGACAGGGTTGCAGACGGATGTAATGGCGTGGTTCAATAAAAAGGATTTAAGTGTAAAAACCTGCTTGGAGCCAACAGAGGATCCGGACTCATAGCGTGGTGACTTCACAATCCGCGCCCCTTTCTCCTTGGGAGATCTTCCGGGACATGTCGGATTCCCTTTCGGACCCACCAGAAGACGACCTCGGGCCCTGAATTCCAGTCCTTGGGCCAACAGTTTGGTGATCGAGACCGTTGAAGTAATGGACATCAGTGAGGATTTTCAACACCCAAATTTATTTCAAATTGTAACGGTTCTGTCCGGATCACTAAAAATTGGGTCCCACTTGTATGAACTCAGCACCTGTGGGCCCCATCATTCAGTGATCTAGATCGCTCATATGATGGGCTCAACTGTGGATGGACCTGTACCCAGTCTGGAATACCATAATCCTTCAATTTTTGACTTTGACATTGCTGCATTTCTTCTCTAAACCGTCTGTTCACCGGCCATCAATTGGAAGGTTAGGACTGTTCCCTCAAGGAATATTTTGGTCCATGGTCAATCGAATGTTTGGCCAATTGAACTGACGGTTTGGATTATTGAATTACAAACAGAAAACCAGAAGATACTATGCATATCCTCCACTGGTTTGGATTACCCGCTAAAAAGGTGAAAAAGAACAAGAAAAAAGACAAGAAGGAGAAGAAAGAGAGAAAGGAAAGCGAGATCGAGCTGCGACGCACCGTCCTACCGATTGACTCATTTCACCATACCGTCCCATTCTCGGGACAGCAGGATGCTTGCGTGGGCCCACACGACTCCACGACATGTCCCTCAACTCTACTCCGTGCTTTGAAGAAACCGCTAGTCGATACGGCAACGATCCTGCCACACGTACGCATTCACCGTGCACTAGGGGGTACCAGCTTCAATCGGAACCGTTCAAATCATGGAAGAAACGGTTGACGAATCACACAACAAAATCCAATGAACGGAAGATCTAAATACTCGACCAACAGCCATCAAACGAAAATCATTCAATGGTCGAAATTCGACGCAAAAATATCCTTCAATCAAAGTTTTATATTCTTTAATTAAATCTCATTCGAAGCACACGTCTCATCTACATTTGGTCACAACATTTGAACGGTTAGATGGAAGCAAGCTTATTCCACACGTGAAAATTACACGCGCATGTGTATCGATATTCAGTACTCCACCATCACATTTCTCTTTTCTTTTCCCTGCACGAGAACATTATATGATTTATATCCAGCGGCAGCATTCATTTGAACCGGCGAAAACTTCCATTTCCTCTTCCCTCAGAAATCTTCCATCTCCAACCTCGATTTCTCCTCTGCATTTTCCCATTTTGCCCTTTTCTGCTCTTCCAACCACAAAACCTAGCTAGGGTTCGACCATTTCTGGGTTTATCCGCGCGCTTGTTTCTAGCCATTTGAACTCCGACAGCGACCATGGCATCAGGAGGCTATAGAAACGGTACATCCAAAGCTTCTCTGAAGCTCGACAGGTCCCTTTCTTCAAGTTCAAGCTTCAAGTCGGCTATAAAATCCAAGCCTAACCTGACCTCACCTGCATCGGGGCTCCGCCGTAGCAGCCCGGGCTCGCTCAGCGGTACTGGTGGCGCAGCGAAGGATGATGCTGGAGGTGAGTTTCTTCTTTTTACCTATGGCATCTTTTCCTTTGGATTCGCAGAATCTTCTTTCCTCCGTTAATTTGAATGATTTTAGCTGAGATTTGTCAGAGAATGCGATTTTTGCTTTTGGATTTGGTGGCACAAATCCTAGGTTTTTTTTTTTTTTTTGGTAATGCTGATCGATAATTTCAAGTCAGATTGGTTCGGTGATAAAATCCCGCGCCAAACAAGTTGCTGTTTGGATGCTTATCTGATTCGTGATGGATATTGTATCCAATTGTGATTTGGGTAAATCAGTAAATGTGGATGCATTTCTGTGAGCAATTGGTGATAATGCTAGTAATTTCGGCATGTTGTATAGAAAAAAGTGAAGAATCCGTGTCAAAGTATCCTGTTCTATGGAAATTGCACGTGCTGGTCCATTTAGTGGATTTAGGAGGGATTAACTAGCTAAGGAGGGGGTGGGGGTCATAGTGACAAATTTCGTTCTTGTGAATTTCTCCAGAGATTTTTAAATTTTGAGGTTTTTCTAGGGATATTATCGGGAAAATCCCACAAAAAAAATATAGAGTTTTAAAATATTTATTAATTTAAGAAGTACTTTTTAAAACTAATTTATATAATTATAAATGATGAGTTAATGTTCTATTTTTTTACATTAATATTAGGATATTTTTGTGATAAAATTGAAACTGACCGTATTTTGAAAATATTGCAATAATATTGTTCAGTTGATTTGTTGTGATGATGTTGTAAGATTTTCTAAATCTCGGTGACATTTGTCACACTGGTGGGGGTGATAATAGGGAAAATTTATAGTGTAGCTATAAGACCAGCTGTCCTTTATGGACAGAATGTGGGACAGTTAAAGAACATGTTGTAGGATGAGCGTAATTGAAGTGAGGACGTTGAGATGGATGAGGGGCATGATGAGGAAGGATAGAATTAGAAATGAATGCATTCGAGGGGAATTTACAAGTAGCACCAATAGATAATAAGATGAGGGAAAGTAGACTTAAGATGGTTTGTTCATGTGCGATGGAGGGCAAGAACTGCACTGGTTAGAAGGAGTGAGTTAGTACAAGTTGAAGGCTCTAAAAAGGCAAGGGGAAGGCCCAAAAGGATGTGGATGTAGGTATTAGGAAAAGACTTGATGACCTATGGTCTAATTGAAGGTCTATCCCTTGATAGAGTGGAATGGTGGAATATGATCCATGTAACCAACCCTAATTAATTGGGACAAGACTTAGATGATGATGATGGTGGTGGTGGTGGGGATGATGAAAAAGGATCGTTAAGATATTCAAAATTCAGCAAAATGGTGACTAGGATACGCTTTTGGGCATGTAAGAATAGAAAATGAAGGAAATGAACCCAAACTTTCTAAACTTGCCATGGATTGGTATAACTATTACAAGACCTAAACGGGAACTTATAATATTGGCGAACATGTCAATCAATCTGGACCATCCAACTGATAAGTCACCTGATGGATGGATGGATGGTAAAAATTGCAGTAATTAAACTGTCTCTAACCATTTAATCTACCAGCTCTTTTGGATTATTGCTTTAATATTTTCTTGAAAATGCCCTTAAATATCTCTCTCTCTCTCTCTCTCTCTCTCTCTCTTTCTTTTTTTCTTTTTGAGAGATGACTACAAATTTTACTAAGAGACTAAAAAGGAAAAAAAAAAAAAGAAAAAAAAAACTAAAAAGGAAAATTACAATCCCTTAACCGATTTATACAAGAAGCCCACTCAACAACTTAATCCACTACCCTGCCCAAAACCTTATCCACTCTATTGCTAACATTACAAAAGCATCTCTCATTTCTTTTGAAACCATAAAGCCCAAAAAATTGCAAGCAAACTTGATCTCTACAAAGCCTTATCCGGCTTTCAAAGACCCACCCCATTCCAAGCTGAAAGGAGATCAACAGCAGAATTTGTCATCGCCCAATGAACGTGAAAACTCCTTAGGAAACCCGACCAAATCTGCGTTGGGAACTGACAGTGAATGAGAAGGTGATTCACTGACTCAGCATTCGGCATGCACATAAGATATGTTTGGGATAATCATTGCATGCTTGTAGAGGTTATCTACTGTCAACAGCCTTTCCCTCCCAACTAACCATCCAAAAGCCACAACCTTCAGAAGAGCTCTATAACTCCAAGCACATTGAGTTTCGTGCTTCACCACTAGCCCCACAAGGATCAATCATATGATAAAAGGAATGGAACCAATTTATTCCGATCCTCGACCACTGGGTGACAAAGCTGAATAAGATTTAATAGCCGCCACATACTCCACCTTTTCATTGGAAATAGATCTACGACACAAGGGAAACCATACCACATAATCGCTACAAAAGGAGTAGAATTGAGAAACCAAAATATTAGGATCCGGAGACAACCGAGCTATCCTTGAAACGTATCTTTCAAAGGAGTTTCGCCTAGCCGCACGTTTTGCCAAAACTGAATTCTCTTCCCCTTCCCGAGAGAGGAGTTCTTGGTGCACCACCCACTCTCATTACTACTGTACTTGATAGCAATAGACTCCCTCCAAAGCTAATCTTCCTCCACACTAAACCTCCATAACCGCTTTGCACAGAGAGGAGTTCTTGGTGCACTACCCACTCTCATTACTACTGTACTTGATACTTGATAGCAATAGACTCCCTCCAAAGCTCATCTTCCTCCACACTAAACCTCCACAACCACTTCCCCAAAAGAGTCAAATTCATTTGCTCTAAATCCTTAATTACCGTGCCTCCCCAATCAAAAGGCTTGGACAATGCGATCCACTAATTGGATGGCCTGGATGGAGCAGCAAAGTGCACCAGTTGTGTGTGCCTGTACAGTTATATCATTTTCTAAATGGCACTCAGTGGACGCTGGATCATATATCAGTTGTTGTTTATTGATAATCTGGGTGTAACCCTTAAGAGAAGTATCTTGTGGTGAGAATGTATGGTCTGTTATCAACAAGAAAAATGTTTTCGTACTTTCGTAGTCTCATGCATTCTGGGCCTTCAAAAATATTCAATACTCACTTTGTTCGCATTGGCTCTCTTTTATTCATACTTATTTTTTTATTTTTTTTTCTACCATTTTCCATCTCTCATTCGATCCCTTTATTTGGATTCATGTTACGCTGAATTATTCTTATTGCTTCCATGTCTGGGACAGTTCTTGGGAGAGTTCGGGTGGCTGTTAGATTACGACCTCGGAATGCAGAGGAGCTGGTTGCAGATGCTGATTTTGCTGATTGTGTGGAATTGCAGCCAGAGGTAATCACAGTGTCACTTTCTTGTTGTTTCTAACTTTGTGTGCAGATATCTGGCGTTAGTTCATGATTATGCTTTCTCCTAGATACTACTGTTTAATGGAATGTCAGAACTTGAACATACGCAATTCATGTTTTGTTTCCTCTACCTCAGCTGAAAAGGTTGAAGCTCCGCAAGAATAATTGGGATTCAGACACCTATGAGTTCGATGAAGTTCTCACTGAATTTGCATCGCAAAAGCGTGTCTACGAAGTTGTTGCAAAACCTGTTGTCGAGGTATCTATTATGAAATCGACTTCACAAGCTTTCATTCCTTGTATGAATTTACATTGAAAACGAATATTATAGAAGTTGGTTTTCTAAATTTTATTGGAAATGTTCCCTCTATCTTCTGTGGAGGCCATTGTCCTGTTGCTCCTTGGCTAAGTTGTTGACTTATGCAGAACATGACTGAGCATGGTTTCCTTGTGTAGAGTGTTCTGGAGGGTTACAATGGAACTGTGATGGCTTATGGACAGACTGGCACAGGGAAGACTTTCACTCTTGGACGGCTTGGAGAGGAAGACACTGCTGCGCGTGGAATTATGGTGCGCTCAATGGAGGATATTCTTGCAGATGTTTCTCCAGATAGTGATTCTGTATCTGTCTCCTACTTGCAGGTTGTTGGGCCCTTGCAGCAGTATCTAATTGCTAATTATCTTTTGTAGTTGACTATTGAATGTGTTTTGTGGTGGCTTCTTTATACATGTTCAATTCTGCTGTATGATATGCTTGTTGTGTTTCACTGTGTACAGCTTTATATGGAGACCATCCAAGATCTCCTTGATCCTGGAAATGATAACATCTCCATTGTGGAAGACCCAAAAACTGGAGACGTTTCACTCCCTGGTGCAACCGTAGTGGGAATCCGAGATCAGCAGAGTTTCTTAGAGCTACTACGAATAGGGGAAGCTCATCGATATGCTGCCAACACTAAACTGAATACGGAATCCTCCCGTAGTCACGCTATTCTAATGGTGAATGAATTGTTGTATTTGTACGGTTCTAAGTGTTTGTAAATGTTCTGGTTTCACATGGTGGATCGTGATTTTAATTTATGCTGGGGAGAGAATAAGTTTTACTCCCTTCATGCAGGTACATGTTAGGAGGTCTGTCAAGGGAGGGGAACTAGAAGTATCTCTTTCAACTGAGAATGGAAATGGCTCACACTTGATCAAACCTCTCAGGCCACCCATTGTTAGGAAAAGCAAGCTGGTTGTTGTAGATCTTGCGGGTTCCGAGCGTATTGATAAGTCAGGTATCGAAGAAAAATCTTCATGTGTCAAGTGATTTGTTTTCAAGTAGCTGAATGGTTGTTAGTTTTGGTTAAAGTAAAAGAAAAACAGTTTCTACACATTGCAATTTGTTTGATCTAAATCACTACCAAAAAGCAAGAGGTTATATGCAAGGGTGACGGGTGATCTTTTGTTTTCAAGTGCTTTGTGCACTTTTGAGGAATATGCCTTCCCTGCCTTGCCTCTTAACTTGTCTCTGCTGCTTGGTGTCTCCTTGATGTATTTTATTATGTCTAATTGGCAAAACCTGGGACAATTAAATGTAAATAATGATGTTATATGAGGATTATGTATCTGGCAGTGTTGTTTGTTATCTTCTTTTTGTCTGCCAATTGTCAATAAACTACTATGTAGAAAATCAATAATTCATGGTAATTATAGTACACAGTGTTTTAAATATCGACGATATCGGCCGATATATCCCACGATATATCTTGTATCCCACCTATGCGATACGAAACGCACAAGTAGTGCGATATATTGCACATGCTTGATCCATGACCATTTTCGATCTCTCTCTCTCTCTTTTTTTGTAAATCATGTTAAATCAGTGTCAATTTCTTACAAATCTATGACTTTTCATGTTTTGCATGAAAAATAATGAATTGGGAGCTTTGGTTCCAAGATTTGGAGGAGATGGTCCGAGTTGCGGAAAATTGAAAAAAAATAAAAAAATTTCATTTTCTCGTAAATTGGTTTCAATCTGTGTTCAAACATAAAATCAAACATGTATGTAACCTGTTCTAGTGATTCTTCTTGTGCTTTTCAATATATCACTTGTGTTTCCACGCCTTCTTACATTTATAAATTATATGAAAGACTTTGAATATACTTGCAATTATTCAGCTAGACAGCGCATAAATTAGGACCCCATATAAAGAAAACCTATTATGGGCATTTGTTTTTTGTAATGTTTTGACTTCTTAGTGTGCATTAATGTCTTTTTTAACAACCACCGAAGCTTCATTGAAAAATTTGACCAATTTTCCAATGTTTGCCCATGTTTTCGCCAACAACGATACATTATGCGATACAACCGATATATCCCATGCGATAACCGATACGTATCCGTATCCTAAGGGTGCGATACGTAACGCGATACCGATATTTTGAACACTGATAGTACATTGCAATGTTGATCTCTGTATGCTATGAGTTGGACCCCTCAATGCTATGGTAAATTTTTGTGTTCCTTTCTCATTCGCAGGAAGTGAGGGACATACATTAGAGGAAGCTAAGTCTATCAACCTCTCACTTAGTGCACTAGGGAAGTGCATTAATGCCCTTGCAGAGAACAGTCCTCATGTGCCAGTTCGTGACTCAAAGCTTACAAGGCTGCTTCGTGATTCATTTGGAGGTACGACATTCTTCATACATGAATCGACATTTATTGTGATGTCTTGACCATGGTTCTCGTAACATTGCACGTTTGTCTAACAATGAATTCTCCATTGAGATTATTAATACCTTCTGGTATGCTATCATATTTAGAATTTGTTATTCCGTACTTTGTCTAGAATGTGTACAGGAGTTTCCGAGATTTATTTTTGTTAATATGGTATCTTTCAAACATGTTTTGACTGACATTCCAACAATGCACCAGGAACTGCAAGGACTTCACTGGTTGTAACTATTGGTCCTTCTCCACGCCACCGAGGAGAAACTGCAAGTACCATAATGTTTGGACAAAGGGTGAGGTTCTTGAATTATTGTGGCACTGTGTTAGTTTTATTGTTTATGGGTACACCTCCGGTTGCCAGGGAAGATCCAAACTATGTGTTCAAATAGGATGTATCTGTGTGATTATCAAAATTAAAAAAAAGCTGTGTCGCCATATGGTGCTTCCTTTTGTTTGTGCTTAAACCTCACATGGTCACATATTATTTCGGAAAGTGTGTTGACTTAGGGAATCTGTGGAGCTCTTCTTTTTTTGCATTCAGTGATTACCAATGAAGAGGATGGACTTCCCTAATACACAAGGACCTCCAATGTTCATATTTTACCAAAAATGGAGGCCAAACAATAGTTTCTTGAACCCAGGAAAACTTAATCTATAACCCTGTAGCTAGATCTCTAACTTAACAAAACAAAAAGTCCGATCTCTGTGGCTCGACTGAGCCGCACTTTATCTCTCCTAACATTCAATCTTTATGGATATGATCCCTTTGCTAGGGAAAAGTTAACAATGCTTGTCGTTCCATGCACCATTTTTCTGTTTTTGCTTTTCTTTTCTTTTTTAAGTATCAGATGGTAGCATTATGTTCTGTAGAAATTCTTTTTGGCACTTTTTTCTGCAAGTATGCCACAACTATTGAAGGACTTGTATCGTTGATATTATTGGCGAAAATATTGGCATTGCCAGACTGGCAATATAGATACTAGTGGTAATGCTGAGGAAATGTTGCAAAAATAAAAACATACGTAAATGTTGCAAAAATATAAAAAAAAAAACAAAAGGATTTTTTAGGGATCTGGTTGGGGAGTGGATTTCAACCATTCCTCTTTGATTTTTGGAATTTTTAAAATTATCTAAAATTTATTTAAATTTTCAAAAATGCAAAAAAAAAAAGTTTTATTTACAAAAATAGCGATACTGTTTCATGTATAACTTATTAATTTTTTCTATTTATGAATGGATGTTGATTAGTGATGTGTTGCAGTTTTTATTAAATAATATTTTTGGAGTATTAACAAGTATGAAAAAAAATCTGTTTACTTTAAAAAAATAACGTATGCATGCATGGATGTATGTATGATATATGTATGTGGATGTGTGCATTGATGGATGTGTTATGGATGGATGTGTTCTGCATGAATGGATTGATAGGTCTATATGAATGCCTGCATGTAAGTATGTCTGTGTGCATGGATGGATGGATGGATGGTGTATCTATGTATGCATGCACGTAAGTGTGTACGTGCATGAATGGATGGATGGATGATGTATCTCTGTATATATGTATGCATGGATGAATTTTTGTTATTATATTGCACTGGTTTTTTACAACAAACACATGGTTTAGGCCCCTGTTAAATTGAAACTTATTATGTATGGTTGTTTTTTGCAATTTTTTTTTTTAATTTGATATGTAAACATGTGTGTTTTAGCTTCTGAAATTTCACTGAAAAATTCTACCTTTTTCTCCATGTTTCCCCAATGTTTCTCTTGGTCAACTATACATTTCTGGGTATCGGTGATATTATCGGCTATGTCGATACATGTTTCCATGTCCCTGGTCGGCAATACATATAATGATACTGATACTACGACACTGCTTGTAGCTTAGGGGGGACATATTGCCAGCATATGTATGCATAGTGATCTTCCATGCCTAAGCCCTAAGAAATGTTCCATACAATGCAAATATTCATGGTAACTTTGCACTTCAATGTATTGAATTTTGGAAGCAACTAAGCATATGCAGTTGGTATGCACCTCTGCATATCTTTATGCATATGTACCGTGGGTTTAATATGTATGTGAATGGGTATTGCATGGAAAGATAGAATCATGGAAGTGCTATAATTTACACGATTGTATCAATAAATACCTTTATTCTTGATTGGTGAAATTTTTTCCATTGAATCATGGAAACCTTAGAAGTTTATTCCACGATTTTGCTGTTGAAATTAGTTCATGTGAAAAGATAAGCTGTACTCTGCATATCTTTTTGCATATGTACCGTGGGTTTAATATGTATGTGAATGGGTATTGCATGGAAAGATAGAATCATGGAAGTACTATAATTTACGTGATTGTATCAATAAATACCTTTATTCTTGATTGGTGAAAATTTTTCCATTGAATCATGGAAACCTTGGAAGTTTATTCCACGATTTTGCTGTTTGAAATTAGTTCATGTGAAAAGATAAGCTGTACTGGCTGTCTGAAAAACTGGTTGCATGCTATGAGGCCGCAGGTACATTATTTTGTGGCATTAAGTCGGTATGTATGTGCACTTTTCATTCTGCACTTGGAGCAGGGCATCAACGCTTTTTGAAGCCCTCATCATTGAAAATGCAGAGCCAAAGTTACTTGACATTAAATGGCATGAGTCCTCAATACAATTGGAACTTCCCACCTCAGTACACATCTTTACGGAGGAAGTACCCTCATCATTTCACGTCTAAAGACATGATGGAGAAAGGACCTCCCCTGTCATACCGAAGTTGCTGTTTTTAAATGCATTTCTATTCACCATGGGATTTGGCCATTGCTACTTGCCCTCTGAATTCATGGTTAGGTTGATTGCAAGAGGCCCCATACAAGCTAGTTGTTCCTGATGTTTGCGTTCTCAGATCGTGTCCCTAACACGATCATCATGCTGCCATTTTACCTCTACATTATGACGTTCATCGTAAGAAGACTTTCTGCTAGCCTAGGTTTGTGTTGGTCAAGAGCAGATGATAGCTTTTCTTGGCATGCTCACCATTACTGTATTCACTGTGCTATCTAGAATAACTGTAAATATTTCCTCACAGAAATTTATGCAAACTCACTGTAATATGAGTGAAGGTCCTCTCATCATTGGAGATAACCTTTTTTCTCTTGTAGGCAATGAAGGTTGAGAACATGGTGAAACTAAAGGAAGAATTTGACTACAAAAGCTTGGCAAGAAGGCTTGACATACAATTAGACAAAATAATTGCAGAACATGAAAGACAACAGAAAGCTTTTGAGGATGAGGTTGAAAAAATGAGATTAGAATCGGAAAATCGTATCTCCGAGGCTGAAAGAAACTATACACATGCATTGGAGGTTTGTTTTTTAAATATCTGCTGTCTTAACTAATTTATGGTGGAACTACATATTTGGAATATGCTTTTTGGGCATCAATTTTCTGACAGTGGGGTTAGTCAATTCATCTGTGAATACACTTGATCTGAAGGAGACGTGTATCATGTGAAATATCCATTTATTGGGGGTGAGAGAATGTGCATCTTTTCGAGACAATTCTAGTTCTCTTCTTAGTATGGTAATGCAGTAATGTTTATAATGATGCTCAAGATATACATTTGATGCTAGATTGGCTTGGATTCTTAGTTTCTTACACAAGATATGACTGTGTCTGGTTTTGACAATATATGGTTTTGCATTTTACTGAACCAATGATTATCTACATGTAATTTACAAATTCTGACATTTGCAGTTCGTTGCTACAGTGAGATCATGTAAAGTGGGTCCCGCAACTATTGCATCAGACCTGACCTTGGACTTCTCTGTCCCTGACTTATATTTCTTAAATGGATGAATTTAATTTTTGGACACATCATAACAGATTTTTTTTTATTTTTTTATTTTTTAATGGATACAAAAACTGACGAGATAAAATACATGAAACTGAAACCTGACTTGGGAAGGAATTTCAAGTAGCTCCGAGGCTAGGTTGACCACATTTTGCTTACACACCTCCAACAGAGTGGGCCTTGTTGTGCATGTGAACCATCAAAGTCCACTTTCATGACTCGAGAGTGTCAAAATCACCACAAATGCTTCTTTCATTCCCTAGGAAGGTTCGATTACTGAATGTACCCATCTTATTATGTTCACTTCTTCACCCTCAATGATTGACCTTCTTCAACATAAGTGGCCCAGATAACACAGGCCCAAATCAAAGGCCAAAATCGCTGCCCATGTAGCATCTGTCAAAAACAGTGATGCATATTACAGCACTTTGGGGAAGTTCAAATTCAGAATAACTTGGCTATGCAATTTTTTTGCAAGTTGGAGATGAATAGCGAGAACTTAGGGGGAAAAAACTAAATATTTAGAAATATTCTGCAAAAAGTCTGTTAAAATCTAGAGCACAAAACAAAGTTGTAAATTATGATATGATTATTGATCAAGAGACCACATGTTTGTTCTGCTTAGAAGTGATAGAAGTGGGATCCACTTCTCATTATCCTAAGCCATTGATCTTGGGGCCCCATTATGAGATGGACCATGCATGCTCTAAGACATTCCCAACTATTCTATGACAATGGCAATTGCACCCAATAGTCCACATTTCACAAAACTGGATCATATGGTTTGGTTCATGATGGGGTGTTGATATGGATTTTTGGGGTGTTGGGGATGATTTCCATAGACATCTGTAGGGCAATTACCGAGATATGCATAAAGAAAGAAAACACACCCCATTTGAGGAGGCTTTTATTGATATGGGTTCAAATATACATTCTAGGTTGTAGTCTGGTACATGCCCTTGATTACATTTTGTAGGGACTTACCCTTGATTCTAAAGCAAGTCATGAATAAAGAGGGAAGGGCATGCATTATGTAAATGAAATAAATAAAGTGCAAGGTGCCTAGCCTTTTCAGGAATGCATTAATAAATAACTGGAACAAACTCACCACTTGAGAGGAATAGGTATAGTCCAAATGCATAAATGGTTTATGAGCCTGTACAAGGTGAAGCCTTTGAGGAGATGTAAGGTGTTGTTGAGAAGACGCAGACCACTAGGGGCACATGCCTCAAGGGTGACCGGCTACGAAAGGGATACGAGGCCTTATGAGTTAATTGACTGCATGAAGGTCCAGGTCTCGGGGATGGTCCGAATCTAGCCTCGAGCGCACCTAATGCAAGCTGTGGAGCCTTCCAGATGGCGTATATTATTCCCCTTCCTTTCAATCATACTATCAAAATACAAAAGGCTTAGAAATTTATGTGGTTTGGCAATATGCTTACGTCCATGGGGTAATAGTATAAGTATTGTTTTTCTGAATGCTATGAAAAGTATGCTAGGGGTAACCCATAGCATGTATACAACAATGATCATTGATTTTGGCTCATGCCCCTTCACTTGTAATCAATGTTGTCAAATTGCATATGCGATTGTATGTGACTGCATATGCTCGTGTGCATATGCGATCGCACAATCGCATATGCGACCGCATATAATTTTTTTTTTTTCAAATTTTTTTAAAAAAATCATAAAAATAGGAAAAAAATTAGAAAAAATGAAAAAAATATCTAAGAAAATAGTGGGACCTTTCCTAACTACTAAGTTAATAGATAATAATTTAATAAGTAATTATACATCACATGTTTAATTATAACTTATAAGTTATCCTATTACTCTATTAGTCTATTACTAAGTAAGAACTAAGAAAGAAGTCAAGTAACAAAAAACTAAGACAAAATGAAGAAACTATTTATTTATTATTGATTGTAGAAAATGGAAATATAATTTACAACTTATGTTTTACAAGTTATAAAGTCTAGGTAAAAGTAAAACTAACAAAAGACTAAATAGACTAATAGTAAACTAAACAGTAAAGACTAAAGACATTGATCTATTTGCCATTGTGGCAATTGAACACCACCACCATCACAATCATCGTCGTCATCCGAGTCATCTCCTTCTTCCACATACACCTCTTCTTCTTCTGTTTCTTCATCATCATCAACATCCAACGGTGGTTCTTCAACTTAATCATCATTTCTTCCTTCTTCTATCTCCTCAATCTCTTCTACCACGGGGCACAGTAGTTTGTATGCACTTAATCATCAGTAATAATGAGAGACCCCACAATGACTAAAAGTTGGAAGTGAGGCACTTCCCAACCGCTCAACAGAAATACTTGCATGCAGTATCTTTCTAAGACATGGATGTGTAATCACCCCTTCCTCCATGTTAGCAACAACTGCTCAATTACCTGTAGCCAGTCTGAACTGAAGCCTTGCTGTTAGTTGCCATGCAGTTCTACTCAAGGTATCCCAAAACGGTTACGATACGGCCGTATCGGCCGATACGTAAAGGAAACGGTGGTGGCCGTTACGCGTTACGGGGTCGTAACGGCCGTAACGGCCGTTACAGAAAAAATAGGCCGTAACGGGACCGTTACGGCCCCGTAACGGTCATGTAACTGTTTTCTTCAGAAAATAAAAAGGGGCCGTATCGGCTGATACGGGGTCCGTAACGGCCGTTACGGCCTGTATCGTAACGGTAACGATGGTGGCCGTTACGGCCACTGTTACCGTTATGGAACACCTTGGAACTTCTACTCTTCAACGTACCACCACCTCTTGTAGTTTCCAAGAGAATGCATCTGAAATTAAATATTTAAATCAGGATAAAAAATAGTTTAACTCAGTATGACTCTTAAGTTTGAAAATGTAAACAACAAAGGCCAGTAAGAAAGCTGAATATTTTGCTCTTGTTAATGGACGGAGTAAAGAAAAACAAATAATGAGTTACTCAGAGGCTAAACAGGTGATGTTGGAGATGTTGAAATGAAGAAGACTCATCTAGTAGGAAAAAAAGAAAAAAAAAAGAAAAAAAAGCACAAGCTTGTATGATAGAGTGAAAATAATTAATTAGCAGAAGTCCAGCATGAAATTTACACTACATTAAATAACCGAAATAGACTTATGATGGATGTGAAAAGACAAAATAAAAATTGATCTGAGAGCTTTCTCATTTATATTTGAAGGATGGTATATCTACAGATTAAAGAATCAACATTTATTGTTGTTGTTATCATTATATCATTACTATCTTCATCATCATTAATAACATTTGTTGTTGTTTTATTGACTGCAAAAGAAATGCACTCTAAATCTCTCAGATTGGCAAAATTGATCTGAACCTTGTCTCTTTTGTATTTAGAGGATGGTAGATCCACAGATTAGAGTAACATTTATCATTATTGTTGTTGTTGTTGTTGTTATTATTAAGCTTAGAGAATAACATGGAGGAGATAGGTGACAACAAAAATTAATGGGCAATAAAGAAATTGACAATGAACTGATAGCTAGATATCCTGCTAGGGAGGGTGATGCGGACATCAGGCCCTTTAGGGTTTATCAGCGTAGGAGGTGAGTGACACCTATATCTTTATGGCTCGATGATGATGGGCCTGGATCATTTGTGATGACTTAAGGAGCATCGAAGACCTTATACATGTAGTTCGAGACATTTGAGAAGACCCCTCATTACGAAGACATGTGTAAGTTGCTTGGAGGAGATGATCGAACCGTTGGATTGTGATGATGAAGTGATCGGACCGTTGGTTCGTCGTGGCTCACTTTCATCGTGCCATCATTGGAGGCCATCGGGCATCTTAGATTTGTGTTTATTATATGCACTTTTATTTATTTGAGTTTTGGGTCAGTGTGTGCATGTTTTTTTTCGTGTGAATGTCTTTTTTTTTTTGAAATTTTGTTAGTAGGGGTATTTTGGTAATTATGCTAATTTCGAATTTTATAAAGGTGTTGCCCTAAACCTTTTTTCATTAGTTGTTGATTAATGAAAAGCGAGCCTTTTCGTTGCCTCCTATCTCTCTCTCTGATGCAGGGGCATGCGATGACCTAACCCTAGATGCATGATATTCAGTTGGAAGAGATTCAAATAATAAAATTACGAAACTAACTACTTTCAATCAGAGGAAACTAACAAATCTCAACACGAAGATGAGATCCGTCCGTCCGGATCATGCCACTTTGCATAGAACCATGTAAAATCATAAAATAGGGAGGATTTAGGGATATGAGGATATCCCAGATCTAGCATAGACCAGTCCACAGTCAAGTTTGGATCCGGTTCTCATGGCTAGACATCCCTCTTTTCGATCGTACAAAAAAAGAAGAAGAGGGGGGGGGGGGGGGGGGGGGGGGGGGGGGGGGGGTGGTATCAGAAAAGGACGAGGGGGTGTCGAAAAGCAATGGGTTCTCATGAAGCACGAATTAGGAATAAATAGAAGCTTACCTTTCCTCGCACCTTGAAGAAATAGAGAAGAGAAAAACGGAAACTCCGAGGTGGAATCCTCAACACCCGAGGGCCAATCTTGAAACCCTAACCTCTCAAACAAAAAGGAAGAAACTCACGAATTTTCTATTCATTCAATAATTCGAAATAGGGTTTCTCACAGTATATATAAGCTACGAAAATAAAAAAAAAGTGCACTAAAGTGCCTGAAAACCAAAGAAATAACATAAAAACGCCTAATGTAAATAACGACACTAAAACGTCTAGAAATAAGGAAATAAACAGAAAAGCGCCTAAACGTAAATCCGCTCCATGGTCCAGCGGTCATGATGCTCCTGCGCGATCCTGCATCTCGCGTACTCGTAACGCATCAGAAAATGGGCCCGGCGTCCATTCACATCTACTCGTCTGCTCCAACACTCGATCTGCGACGTCGCCTCCTCTGGTACACTCTAAAGGGTGCACCACTGATGTCCGCATCACTCTCTCTCTTGGAACTTTATCTTCTTCTCCGATCTTCTTCTTCTCTTTTCTTCTTTTGTCCCTCCAATCTTCTTCCAGGTAATCTATCATCTTTTCTCATCATTCTAAATCTCTATTTTGTTTATTTCCCACAACCTAAAATCGGAGAATTGATCCAAACCTAGTTCCTCAGATTTTCAAATCTCTCATCTGAGAAATCCTTTGATCTTTCGGATTAGTGATTCTCATTAAGCAATTGGGTTATGACCATGCAAGATCGGGAGGTTCCATCCCTCTCCGGATCCAACCTATGCATTACTTGAACTTCATACTTCGTGGTTGTGATGATGGCCCGCATTTTTGCATGTCTCTTTTATGATTTTCTTAATTTATGATGGTAGATGCTGAATTCTAGATTATTATTGTTGCTTATTTCCGCTGGATTATATGTGTTTATGAGCATGCATCATAATTAGGTCATCCTGCATCAGAGGGTGAGATTCATGGTTTGCAAATTACCCTAGCTCCCTAGCCTTGATACTAGGATAACACCACTTCATGTCACAATGCCATTCAATATAAATTAATGAGTGAAATGGCGGATGATCAGTTCTTATTTCTTACAGACTCAGAAATGCAATCAGGCTTTTGTAAAAGACAAGTTTACAATGTTGTAGAATTAAATACTAAAATACTATAATGCACACTCATCCTTTATACTCATATTATTAGTTTCATTATGTGTTGATCACTTGTTCTCCTTGGGCAAAAGACCTTATTTTTCATCTTCGATATATTGGATGGATGGTAGCTCTAGATTGGTTCCCAAATACATGTTTCAGGACTTAATTTGCCAGTCATACTTTTGTTCCTTGATTTAGCACTAAATTTGTTTTACTTGTTAGTAGTTTCTTTCTGGTTTTTGCTGAACCCTAATTATGTGGCAAGGCTATGATGATGATGAATAGTCTTTTTCAACCCCTTTTGCCATTTACTTTTTTGTAGAATGAAAGACTGAAGTACCAAAAAGACTACATGGAATCAATAAAGAAGCTAGAGGAACAGTGGATTCTGAATCAGCAAAAGCATAGCAATGATGGAACCAGAGCTGAATCTAAAGATGAATGCTTGGATAAGATGTGTAGCACAGAGGTTTTTACTTCCTTTGGAACAATCTTCCATGTTGCATGTTCCAGTTTTATTTGAATTATTAGCTCATTAATGTGATGTCTCGTTATTATTGCTAGTACTACCATTTATTATCAGCTTACTATTATTACTGCTGCTGCTGCTGCTACGACTACAACACTACTATCACAACTATAGTAGTTACTATCACCTCAAATGCTGCTACCACTATAATTATTATTTGATGTTGCACTCCCATTTGTCATGAATGCACGATGCGCATGGCTGCAGCAAAACGCCGATGAATGACGACAGAAGTTGTCATAGGATAACCTTTCCATGTTTCCCTATGAGCGTCTCAGCAACAGGTCGGCGATGGCTAGTGAAAATGGACTTCACAAGCAACTTGGCAGGAATCTGGTCAATTTCTTTAGCAAAGCCAAGGAAAACTCCTTTGCTGCAAAATAACACCAGGAACCTGAAGGCTAAGAGAAATCAAAAGAAATTTATTACGTAGAAGAACTCTTATTACGACTTATTTATAGGTCTGGTTAAACTTAAAGCAACTTTAACATTTAGCAAGCATGAAAAACCCTAATTGACTTTAAGCTAACTGAACCACTAAGTAAGCCCTAATAAACCCTAATTAACCAATGGTTATCAAACACAAATGTAGCAATTAATGACATCCATTGTTTACTGGTGGGTTTGATCATCATGTGGGACTGAACTTGCATTGGTACATTGTGACAATCCACCTTCGTCTCGCTACTTTGTGGGCCCTGGCAGGAGTTGATAATAGAAGCCAATGCATCTTGTTGGCATGGCATTGAATGCTTGAGATGGCATAATAGACAACGATGCTACTGCTTTTGCTTAGTTATGTTCCACATTTTGGGCGTCAGCTTCTGCTTCTTCGTGGAATCAATGTTGAAGGAGATTCCAAGTGCACCATCAGTTGGTTATTTGGGTCAATTCCAATTTTGATGGGGACATTAGACCATCACGTTCATTTTCCCGAGTGTACCAGCGTAAGGGACGTGTTGCGCCCATCTCGTTGTGGTTCGATGACATTTGAGGAGCATGAGAGAGGAGCAGATTGTTTTATTTTGAGTGTCGTTTTGTTATTTTTCTTTTGTTTAGGCACTTTAGTGCATTGTTTTATTTTGAGCATCGTTTTATTATTTTTCTTTTGTTTAGGCACTTTAGTGTACTTTTTTTGGATGAGGACTATAAAAGCATTGTTAGAAACCCTATTTTCATTATTACGTTTAGAATATTGAGAAGAAATTCATCTTTGCTTGAGATGAGCTTGAACCTCCAGTGATTGGAGCCCCCTTTTGGTGTGATGCCGGCTATCCCTTCTATCTCTCTTCTCTTCTTCATCTCCACGAGATCCAGGTATTTTGATTGTTCTCTTCCAACTGATTGATAAATCTCTTGTTATTTCTCGAAACCTTAGCCCAAATTTCCTATATCTTGAATCCCTTTTCATTCAAAATAGGCCCACAACTCATTTTTCTTAGTTTTTCCCCAAAACCCTAGCTTTTCCCCATCCAAATCCTTTCCCTCTAGCCTAATCTCACCCCATTTTCAAATCCAAACACCCATTTTTCACCCCAAATCCGAATTTCACCCTTCCCATATCCTTAAATCCCCAATTCCCTCATCATTCAAACCATAACCCTAACACTAATTTCCATTGATTCCAATTTTAGCCATACCTTAGGAACCTTAGAACTTCATCCCTTGGATTTAGAATTAACCTTATGCTTGGACATGAAAGTTCTATCTGAAATTGCGGTTTTACCGCTTGTAGAGATACTCGGAGATATGTCTATGGATCTAGAGGGGGGGGGGGGGGGGGGGGTGGGGGGGGTGAATAGGACCTTTTTAAAATTCTTTTCGCCTACTTATGCAATTCAACAAGTTTAAGCTAGGTAAGCAAGAACACCTTGGCTTCCAAGCCTTGGTGGGTCCAATCACAAGACTAGCAAGAGTTAAGCAATAACCAAACCTAGTCTAAGCATGCATAGGTAAGAAAATGATTCAACTAATTAAGCTACTAACCTATGCACCTTGTGTAGTCTTATGAGATTGGATCAATGAGCTCAAGTCTACACAAGTAGTGAAGGTACATCTTGTGCAAGGATGCCTAAAAAGTGCCTAGCATGCATTCATATCAATCATTCATAATTAAGCAATTAAACTAACAATGCAAAGATATCAATGTGCTCAATAACAATCACAAACACAAGAATGTATAGTGGTTTGACTACGTGTCTACTCCACTCCCGGTTCAAGTACTCAACCCCTTTGAGCACACCGGCATTCACTATCGGAGGTTTTAAATGAGGTTCACCTCTCAACCTTTACACGGAGGTTTTATCGGTTCACCTCTCAACCGTATCCGGAGTTTTAGACATAGGCTAACTCTCAACCTTATCGCACGTTTACTCCCGTGTCGGAGGCTCCCCCTTGGAGACTTAGTTTAGGCCCGGCTGACGGGCCAAGGAACGGCTAACGTCCCTAAGGTGAGTTGACAAACAAACTCTAAAATGGACTCTCAAATGAGACAACTTACTTGTCGGATGAGCCCCTTGTTTAGCGCCGTATTGGGTTGCTTGATCTTTGCTCTCCCGTGCTTCAATCAGCTTCCCTTTGCTCCCTCGATCGTGCCGCCGTTGCGTTGCCAATGCCTCAGCCACATTCGATCAAACACCTTGCATGCGATGCCTTGAAAAGCCCAAGGTGCTAGGAGGATGGGTGAATCTCATACATGGGATGTGTAGGTTGTTCCAACTAGGAGATTCACCTAGAGAGTCTTCTAGAGGTCTTGAACAAAGGATATACCTATGTGGAATAGTGTCACACCTCTAGATTTGAGAGAGGAATCAAGTCATCTCTTGATAGCATTTGAATGCCCATACTTGTGTTTGAAACACAAGGGATATGACTTGAGAACCTCCTCTTTGAGGCCCCAAATGATGTATAAGATGAGTATGGAATGGGCTCTCTAAAACCTTCTCTCCATGACCCAAGAATGGAGCTCCATATTTATAGAAAAGAGGCTCCAACGGTCATAAAACGGCCATAAAACGGCCTGCCCCGACCGGTCATGACCGGTCGGACTCCCCTGCTGAAGAACCTCAAGAGTATAGGCCACATATATGGGCCGACCGGTCATGACCGGTCGGACCCCCTCACTGGATAGCCCAAAACTCATAAGGCCGACCGGTCATGACCGGTCGGCGTACCTTGCTGGACACATGAGTCCTCCAGGCCGACCGGTCATGACCGGTCGGCCACACTTGCTGGCCATATAGATGTGTAAAAGGGGCCGACCGGTCATGACCGGTCGGCTGGCCATTGCATAAAGCAGCAAGGCTGCTGGCCGACCGGTCATGACCGGTCGGACCAGCCTGGTTCCCCCTATGCAATACGCTGAGTCGAACTTCCTTCAGCATGTCGATTAAGGCCAAGGTTTGGTTGATCAAATGGGACACCTAGGGCCTATCTATGATGACTAAATGTACTCCAATATGGTCAAGGTCATCAAAGATACACAGGGGATGGGTTTTGGTCGAGGTTAAGGCACTAAGGCATCTCATATACCTGAATCTTCATCCTAGATGCGGCTGGACGTCTTGAGTCTTCGGTCTTCGTCTTCTTTGGGCTCAACCGACTCTAGACTCACTGCTGTAAGTGATTGACAAACAAGGTGCACTAGTATGCCACGGAAAAGTGCACTAACACTATCTTCCATGAGTCTCGGCCCTTGAGAGTTGAGATTTTATGGTTCCGTCATTTCAGGCTTGTGATCTTTGATATGGAATATGGATTTTTACCTAATTGAATGCCTTCGCTTGTGATTTGAGTATATTTAATTTGATTATTCATTGTTTCACATATCCGCTTTAGTTTCATTCTGCATCATCCCTTGTATGCCCATTATTGTCCTGTGTCAAATTCCTTGGTCGAAGCAATTTATTGTTAACAAAATTAAGAGGCTGATATCCTTGCACTTTTTTCTTTCGGTCTAATCACTCGAAACAACTTCCATAGCTGACCATTTGGCTTAGGAAAGAATGATTTGGGACTCGGTGTACGTCGGAGACGATAATCCATTTCCTTAATAGATAATCTCTTCCTCTTTTTCCAAATAAAAGCCCATAAAAAAGGTTACGATAACAATGCTGATAATTCACTAAATATATAAAAAAGGACATATAACTAAGAAAAATAAACCAAGATTTTTATTTTGAAAGAAAACGGTTAAAAACCAACATGGTATGAGTCACAACGAATCATGATTAACAGTGAGCATAAATCACTATACTTGCCTAGACCACAGTTAATACAGCTAACACGGGTGAGTTTCTCCTTTGTGGAACCAAAAGGAGCCAGCGTCGTCTCTCTCAGAGGAAATAGCTGAGCTCAACCAGTTGCTTCAGAATGAAATCCGTTTAAGAAAGGCGGCTGAAGAAGAGGTCAGCAATCTTAAAAGCCAACTGGTACAGTGGAAAAGGTCAGAGGTATGTTTAATCATGAACAGTGTTTGTGGTTTTCATCCCATTGTTTGACTGTGTTTATAGGCTTTGGGTAGTATATAAGATGAAGCGTTTGGTGTCCTAGGCAGCTGGAAATGCTGAGATTTTAAAGCTTCGGAAGATGCTGGAAGATGAAGCATGTCAGAAAGAAAAATTTGAAGAAGAAATCACAATACTGAAAAGTCAGTTGTTGCAATTGAGTTTTCAAGCTGATGAGGTATGCTGTTTGTAGTCATTTGAACATCCTTATTATTTGATGAAAAATCTTCTTATCTTAAGCATTCTGAGATATTGTTTGAGTAGTGTGGTGAGCTATTATGATTTTTTTTGGCTGCTTAGTTTATATTTTTACATAATCAATTTTTCTTTCTTTCTTTCCATTTTAACCTATTAATTGTATTTTACTAGACAAGGAGGAATTTAGACAAAGGCGATTCTGCAAGAGTCTTTACTGGTTTAGATTCCCTCATGAACCAAGTTAGGCATCTACAACTCAAAGATTCAGGAAATGGACAGAAAGTCTCGATTGCCAAACTCTTCGAACAAGGTAGTAGGTCCGATTGGATCTATATTTAGAACTATGTTACTTAGTTTTTTTTATCACTTTTGTTTATCTACCTATTTTTCTAACTTTTCTAACAGAGCTGATTAATATGGCAGTGGGTTTGCAAAAGATCTTGTCATTGCTTGAATCAGAAGATGCTGATGTTCGAATTCATGCGGTGAAAGTGGTTGCTAACCTAGCAGCTGAAGGTAGCTTATTAGTATTCTTATGGATGCTGGGGCCTGCTGCTCTTGCATTCCCAGGCAGTGTGCCACAACTACGTGCTTTACGTTTAGATGCTTTCTTTACAAACTGCATCAGGTTTTCCTTAGTTGCCTCTTGTTATGAACTTTTTGAATATCAAGCTGCGGAGATATTTCAATGCTTTATGTCTATTTAGCTTCTCCATGTAGTTCTCAACTGGTTTGTTAATGGTATAGCTGGACCTGCTAGGTTATCATAGTAGCATTAACCTGTATATGGTATTGAAGACCTTAAGATGAGTAATTTAGTGAGAGGCAATGCTTGAAGTATCGGTTTGTGTTATGCATCATACATTTAAGACATGGAAATATCGTGGGAAATAGCATATGTATCGTTTGATGTATTGCAGTCTGAGTGAAACATTAGGGACTTTTTTGGAAAATGGATGATTTTTTCAGTGAAACTAAAGGAGATGTTAACAACTAAATAGATACATGATTACACACTTAGAATTGCATAATAGTTTCCCATTATTTATGGGACAACTATGTGCTGTCAATGTCAGCCATAGGTGATGCAATTATACCCAAAACTGACATTCAAATATTATACAATACAAGTAATGAAACACAGCCAATAAAACACTAGCAATAGACATTTTTTAGCGCTTACATCATGATCTTAAAGGGCGAAAACTGAAGAAATTTGGATTTCACGAATTTCTTCTATTTGTCACCTCCAAAATTCAATGCATGAATAGCATGCATAGATATGGCCTGAACCTGCTCTTGGATTGTGTTTTCTCCACCAAATTCATGTCTCGACTTGAAACATATCTAGTGGAGTTGTTAAAGGACACTAAGAAACAATCCCCAAATAATATTGGGCCAAAAAAGCCTTTTTTAGTTTTGCTAGATTTATTTATTTTGTTGAATATCACAATTTTTATTGCTGCATTGATTGTAACTATTGAAATATTGCAAGTTTCGCTTGATACTATGCATTTATAAAACAAATTTCTCACTGATATGTTGCAATAATGTTGATATTATAATACACTGGTATTCATTGTTGATATTATCATCAAGGCAATGAAATTTTGTGATAACCCCCCTGGTTTTGTATGGGTGACCTGCGATACCAATACTATCACCCAATACTATTGATACAGTGGACAGTGGTGAGAGGTCATTGGATTGGTCACATCCCCAAATGCAGATATATGATTGCCACTGCTACTCAATTATTGACCACCTATTCTCTAAAATAATGTTTACCATGTGCAGAAGCAAATCAAGAGAAGATTGTTGAAGCTGGTGGTCTTACTTCCTTGCTAATGCTTCTCAGAAGCACAGAAGATGAGACAATACGTAGAGTAGCAGCGGGTGCAATAGCCAACCTTGCAATGAATGGTAAATGTTTACATTTTGTGTGATTTTTATTGGAGTTCATCTTTCAATTTGATTGGCCAGACGTTGGGTTCATCTTACAATTTTATTGGACTTCATCTTACAATTTAAAGTATACTCGCCCTTGTTCTTGCGGTTCTAAACCCGTGCATATGTACTTTGGGGTTCAAATTAGTCCAATATCCATGTTTTCTTCTTGCAGAATCCAACCAGGAGCTGATTATGACTCAAGGAGGCATTAGTTTGCTGTCGACAACTGCAGCTGACGCTGAGGATCCTCAAACTCTTCGAATGGTTGCTGGAGCCATTGCTAATCTCTGTGGCAATGGTAAGCTCCGTTTTATGTATTCACTGTTGCCTTTACCATTGCTTTTGCATACACCGGAGTCGATTGATCTCTGTACCTGTTAGTTTTTCTGTAGAAAGCAAAAAGGTTGCTTGAAGAGGGGTCATATTGTTTGTCATTTGAATTTAGGTTCATTCGGTTCTTCTATATTGCAAAGAAACGACCCAGTCAAAATTTAGACTGTGGGGATGATTGTACCTGGAACTCCGCTAAACAGACTTTCTAGACATACCCTTGTCATAACCATTTTGAAGCAAGCTTCAAAGTCCTCTGGTATATGTCGTGCACACCCCCAGCCTGTCCCTGGTTTGTTTTTCTGGATCAGTTCCCAATCCTCCGTATCACCCCCCCCCTGCGCAGACAGCAACATTTTTGTTTATGAGACGATGATAACAGCAACATGGTGGGATTAAGAAATAAGTCTTTATTTCATTCGAAATGAATACAGGTTTTACATTTATGACACAATAAAGAAAGCAACTTTCATGATAATCATGGAGCCAATGAATGGATTAGGGGCCCAGGCCCCGTTTTCGACCAACACCTGTCCTGCTTTTCCATCCAGATCTGTGAACCATCTGCAACTCCAATCACTTTGTGTAGGATCACCTGATTCTAATTGAGACTGAAATTCCCCTCTAAAAGCATAATGCAGTCAAAAGTAACATGCCCTTGTAATTTGAAGATGAGGGGCAAAATAGTTTTGACCAGGGAAAGCTTCTCAATACCTGTCTAGGAGTCAAAATCAAAATTATTAAGAAGAGGGAATGGCTCAAGAAAGTGAGCCAATTTGACTTCTTAATCAACTGCGAGAAGGTAGATTGGTTAAGCATGAAGCTGCATAGGTTTAGTGAGTGGTCTCCACTCATGTTTTGTCACTCAAATATTTGGTGTTTCATCCAAAGATGTGATTTGTGTGTCCTCAAGGGCTTTTTAAGTTTTTGTCTTTTGGCTATTCTTTGGAGTCTTAGGTATTATCTCTGTAGCTTTACCCCTTAATCATTCTCTTTTCCCTCTTGTTTTTCATATCAAACATCATTTTTAAGGAAAGAAGAAAAAAGAAAATATAATATTAATTTCGACAGGGGAAAGATCATTACAAGTTTCATAGAATTTATTTCTTTCTGGTTCCTTACTAGTTTGTTACATATGGCCATGGGCTTGTCCAAGTTTACAAATGATTCATGGATTCCCTGATTTGGGTTTTCAAGGGGTGTGCTCTGAATATCTGGTGGCAGAAACACCAAAGGGACCACATCTCATGGGCATGCGCATGTGAGCATGCACCCAAAAGTTGAGGGACACTTTTTGCGAAGCTTGTTATCAACAACAACAGTAGAAAAATTTTTAAAGCTCAATAATTAAACATCACCACCACCATGTCCCCCAACCCCACCATCATCATAATAGCCTTATCCCAGCAATTTAGCGTCAGCTTTATTATCAAGTTTTGCCAACCATTCATATGAGGCCTTTTCCTTCACATGTGAATAAGCTGTCACATTCCCACCACCTTGGCCCAAGTCTATTTAGGTTTTTGTCTCATTCCCTTTTCAGGTCCTCACTTAAAACATATGGTGTAATAAATTACAGGAAAAATGTTTGTAGGTGTAACTATAATGCCATCCATACAATTCAGTTACAGAGATATATCACTATGAGATAAAAAGCTTTACAATCCTAATTTTGCAGTTAGTTTTGTAGGGGGAGATATTTCACCTTCCAGTGACAACTGCTTTCCTTTTCTAGTGGAGTGGTTCCTTGCCACCTTAATATACAAATAAAGAGGAAAAACCTTAGTTGTTGAAACTGTCTTCAAACCATTGGGTCATTCTGCATCAATCTCTATGATTCTTGATGCCTTTCATTGCAGATCCCTTCTCACACTTCTTCTCATTGCATTAAGGTTTCATGTTGCTTTCTTCAGATAAGCTACAGATGAAGCTAAGAGGTGAAGGTGGTATAAAGGCATTACTAGGAATGGTTAGATGTGGGCATCCGGATGTTCTTGCCCAAGTCGCTCGTGGCATAGCAAACTTTGCAAAATGTGAATCTAGAGCATCTAGTCAAGGTAATACTATCTCATGGTGTTTACTGTTTACCATCCAATGTTTTCAGTATCGGTATTGATGGATGTATCCCACCGTTGGGATACAAAAACATATCGGCTATTGCATAGGAAATATCGAATTTGTTGTGTAATGTATCATTGTTTTGTGAAACATTGGGAAATTGGTCGAATTTTTCGATGAAACTTTAGGGGATGTTAAAAAAGACATTATACACTTAAAAATCAAAAGATCATGAAAAAAAAGTACACACTATAAGTTTCCTTTACATAGGGTCCTAAATTATATGCTATTTGACAAAAGTGGTGCAGCTATTTTAAAAATCAGTTCATATAACATATAAATATAAGAAGATATGTATGAAAACTTATGCAAACAGATGTCTAATGTACTAAATACATAAATATTAAAGATAAATAACCGCTGATCGATCTGAATTTTAACAAAATATTTTTTTTTATATAAATGTATTTTATTAGTTTTTAATATATTTTAAAATTAAAAAATATTTTTTCTAAATTAAAAAACCTCTGTCAATCTATAGATCAGCCTCCGACATGTCTAATGTGATTTTCTCAAATTTCTCTCATTGTCCCCAAATACACAAATTAGAATGTAATTGATATTAAGATCAGCCAACACTTGTAAATGCTTGCAAAGTAAGGCTAAATAACGGCTGATCAATTTGGTTTATTTAAAAGAAATATTTTTTAATATTTTAATTAAAAGAATATTTTTAAAAAAAATTCAAAAACCCCCGTCAAACTGTATATTAGCCTCCAACATGTCCTATGTAATTTTTCCATAGGATTGCAATTTAAATGAGTGAATAAGAAAATTTTCAGATGCTCCCTAATTTCCCTATTTTCGCAAATCGGAGGTTGAAATTCATGATCGAGCATTTAAAACATTATAAAATTATGGATTTTCATCTCAGTTTAGTAATTCTTAAGTGATTTACGACAACAAAGAAGAAGAAGAAGAAGAAGAAGAAAAAAAGATGATTGAAATAGAAAAAATCTCACCAATTGAAAATCAGGCCCACTGCTATTTGATCTCAATTTCCATGTAAAACCCCCATTATATCTCCAAAAAATGGAAGAGGGTTGGTCGAAATCAAGTTGGGAATGGATTACCTCAGATGGTTTTTGTAGATTCTTTTAAAAAAAACTAGGGGGTCTTGCGCCCAGAATGGTATTGATGATACTGTTGCATGTATTGTCAATACCAAGAAGTATTTAACTGTGATATCGTCAAAATATCGGATTATATGATACAATATGATATTTTGCGATATCGATACCCAAAAGTCTAATGACTTCGGGGCTGTTTTGTATTGGGCCTACGCGATTCCGATACTATTGGCCATCTTTCTATTTCTTTTTTCCTAAAATTCAGTGTACTCTACTTTTTTGTTTGTTTTCTTTCGGTTTTCTTTTCATTCCCTAGTTTGTATGTTCTTCTTGTTCCTTTAATAAATTGATCATCTTAAAAAAAAAAAAAAAAAGAAGAAGTGTTCACACCAAATTATTGTCATCGCAGGTTTTCTTTTGTAATAAGGGAAACTTTGTTACTTTGGCAGACGTCGGATGATTCAGTAGCACTTATAAATTGCTTAGAAATCGCATGCATGGAATATAAGTAAATCAAATTAAACTGTGCAAAAATGTGGGCCTCACTTTAGATCCCAAAATAGCTATCCAATTGATGGACATTAATTGGATGGTTAAATATGAAAATAAATGTATGCCTTTTGTACAATTCTTGAATGCCTGTGTATCAAGCATCATATGCAGCTTGGGAATCAAATTAATCCCCTTGGTAATAACATTGTCATGGGTTTTCAATGTTTGTATTTGATCGGTTGTTCCTGCAACGGCTCATCACAACAGGGACAAAGGTTGGGAGGTCTCTCCTGATTGATGACGGAGCATTGCCTTGGATTGTACAGAATGCCAACAATGAAGCTTCACCGATCCGACGGCATATCGAGCTTGCGCTCTGCCATTTGGCTCAACAAGGTGAGGATGATTTACCATTCATGAACTATTGATATTGTGTATATGGTATTGAATGTGACAAGTTTTCGGTCTCAGAAATGAATGCAAGGGACATGATTAGCGGGGGTGCCTTATGGGAGCTGGTTCGCATCTCCCGGGACTGTTCTCGAGAAGACATAAGGACCCTTGCATTCCGAACACTGAATTCCAGCCCCACCTTCCAAACTGAGTTGCGCCGGCTGCGGATAGAATGTTGAGGAACTTATGACTGATGCTCGAGTTGCTGGAACAGATGTGAAAATGCATGACAGATATGAGGAGGGTGGTTGTTCATCTTCACACTATTTGGCACGTGAGCCATTTTGAGAAGAGTGGTCGCCTGCCTGGTTCGGGTGCACCATGGGAACCTTCTGAAGTTTTTGCCAGAAAGGGGTTTTTGATTGGGTATGTAATCCTTAATTTGAAAGATGAATTTGTATATCTAACAATCATGTGTATGCCATTTCCTTTTCTTCTCTCCTTCATTTGTTTTGTTTCCAAGGGCATAATATAAGCTCCAATGATTTTGGCATTTATGGCTGTAGAAACTGTTATTGTATATGCAATGAGAGAGATTATTGTCTAGGTTTGCAGTTTCACTGGGCCATTTTGATAGAATCGGTCCCGCTCATGACAGCTACACATGGGACGCAGATTCCCCTTCCTGCAACCCCATCCAGTGGGGCCCATTGTGATGTCCGTCCTATATCCTCTCTGCCCTTCCATTTCATTAGTTTATTTTAGGACAGGAGCCCAAACCACAGGGAACAGTGGGCCTTCAGTGGTTGGCTCTTCTTCTGCGGGTTGCTGGCAACGCCTCCCTAACACATGGCCCTGTTCCCACATTGATCGGATGACACTTTTTACAGATCTGGGCCATTCATTCAGTAATGTGCGCACACTAAACATGCCATATACCAAAAATCAGGTTAGTACACTGATCAAGCTAGCCACAAATACGTTTGAATTTGGACTAATGGGCTTATTTTCTAATTGAATGATGTTGTTTGGTTCGGAGCATGTTCAGTATACCTGATGGATGGTCTGGATCTCTGAAACGTGCCATATGCCAGTGGGGCCTGCATGGTAACTGACAGGGCCCTGCATTCGCTGTGATAAGCCAGCCCAAATTCTATCGAAGCCCTGTGATAACCCAGCCCCTCGATTAGACTGGCCCACGCATGAATGGGTCACCTATTCGATAAAAAAATGGACAGAGACTCGAAAGGGTGATTTGATTGCTCTATATATTCAACCTAAAATGTCCACGCCTGGAACGGTGGTCAGTGTTTTGGGCGATTAATTGCCCTGGATTTCTGCACGTTTTGCTTTTCCAAACCATTCTTTCGTAAATAGCCTAAACATTTTAACCGGAAACTGCGGCCCCCCAAATTGCAAGATTGATGATGACTCTAGCCACTTGATTGGCAGCCATCAAAGACAAGGTCAGAAAGAAACATCAATGCTGAAAAATCAAACAGCTGTGATCATCAAATAAGTAACATTCAATGGACCGCACACCGTAGACAATATGAAATATCGCATTCCCCGTACAATTCCCATTTCACTGAATAGCCCTTACCGACTCTCTAAAAAGCAAACGTCACGGGCGTGTATGATTAATCACACCAGCACGCGTGCGCAATACGCACCATGCGCAAGCGATCCTACACAAACCACCAGAAGAAAAGGAAAAACAACCAAAGGGTGCCGGCAAGCAAAGGTTTTGTAAATTTTTTTTATTCAACCGTATTTTTCCGAGGCCAGCCTGTCCTTTCCAACAACCATCCCATTCACCTCACAAAACACAGTTCCCTTTCTACCCTCGCAACAACCACTAAATTAAAAACCAGCCCCCTCCATCATCTTTTCCACAAATGACGAAAACGCCCTTCCCTCCCTCAAATCCTCTGCACCTTGTCCGCCTTCACGACGGGATTGGCGCGGGCGATGGCGTCACGCCCAGCGGCCTTGAAATCGAAAGAGCAACCGTGCTCCTCCGGGTACCTGTGAGCACTGCAAAAGGTGCTCCCGCACCTGCACTTGAACCCCGTCAGCCCCACGCGCTTCCTGCAGTTCGAGCACCTGCTCTTCGCGCCCGACTCGGGTTGCGGGGCCGGTACCGATACTCCGACACCCGAAAGGGCAGGAGAAGAGGTGCAGGTTGAGGGAAGAGAAGTGACGGTGGGAGGTGAGGAGATGGGATCTTGAGAAGTCGAGGGCAGATTCGTCTTTTTAACGGCGGTTGTAAGGGATTTCTCGACGGCGGCTTTGGCGGAGGCGGATTGTTCTTCTTTGGAGCGGAGGTCCCTGTAGCATTTGGAGCAGAGGTTGAGAGTCGCCGCGCTGCCGAAGAAGCCGCAGCCGTTGACGCAGAGCCGGTGCTTCTCGGGCCGCTCGCAGTCCTTGAGTTGATTCCAGCTATCCTCCGAACCCATCCTCTCTCTCTCTCTGAAGGTGCTTTTTGCGCTCAAGGTCTTTTCTGGAAATAAGAAAAATTCTGCGTCAGAATCGGTTGTATTAATTAATTGACGAAATTGCCCTTTGCCTGGCAAGTGTTTGCGGAAAGTTCCCAAACAGGAAAAAGAAAACCTCTTTCATGGAATTTCTAAAACAACCCAGAAAAGAAGGATCTAAGACCTTGAACAAATTAAAAATAAAAACAATTATCAACGATCTTGAGGATCGTTATGGGAATTCAACAAAAGAAGATGAAAATCAGAAAAATAGCATGAATATATCAGAAAAAAGGCAAGGAATTACGGTTCCTCACTGGAAAGATCGACTGCTCCTGTCCTCGAATCGCGAGAATTTCGGATAATATTCGATGGGTGTCAGATTTCAATCGAGCTTCGTAAGATCTATGGAAAATTACAAAAATAAAATGGAAAAAACAGGGAATAAAAGGAGAGAAGGAATTTGGGAAGAGAGAAGACTCAAACCCTAATTAAAAAAAAAAGGATAAGACGTGAAGGAAAATGAAAACGCTCCCTCTCTATGCTTTATCGACGAAGCTTCTTTCCTTCTCTCTCCTCTATTCGTTTCTATTTCTATTATTTTATTATTATTATTATTAAATTTCCTTAACCAACCTTCCTAACCCAATCCAACCATTTCAAGACGCCTCGCTTACCGAAGTAGCCGGTCGCATGTCTTTAAAGAACCGGTCGACAGCTGGGTGGGGCCCGCTTTTGACTGGGGGAATGGATGAAGTTCCTGTGGTCGGAAGCTATGTAAGGCCCACAGAAATGCTCGTGGAAAATCCACTCCGTCCGTGAGTTTCTCAAGGTCACAATAGTATGGGAGTTTTAAAATTAGAAAGATCCAAAATTCAGGTGAACCACTTCACACGCAACAGTGGAGATTGAACGCTCACCATAGGAAACTTTGTGGGCCACAGGAATTTTGGATGAATGAGGATGATATTTGTATCCAACGGTTTGGATGGCATATAAACATCATATTTCCATTCTCGCTGTTTCCCGTCACGTGGCCCGCCTGAATTTTGCATTCATCTGATTTTGCCCCTACACGAGCCAGCCAGTTGGTGTCAAAGCTATACGGCCCCACCATGATGTATGTGTTTTATCCACCCGGCTGTCCACTTTGCCAGTTTTAGAGCATTAGCGAAAAATTAAGGCAGATTCAAAGCTCAGGTGGACCACACAATAGAAAAGCCGTGTTGATTGAAAGTTTGCAATTAATAACTTACTATGGCCACGGTAATGTTTATTTGTCATCTAACCGGTTGGAGTCCGGCTCCATTGTTGGCTTCCAAGCAGGAAATGGGCGCGGATTTCCTGCGAGAGCCTTGTGGAGGAAGTTCCTTGCACGCTGGGAACTACGGTGGTGCCTACAGTGATGTTTTTTTGATAAATTCACCCTGTTCAACCATTTTGGGAGCTCATTTTAGGACATTCAAATAAAAATAACAGGATCCAAGACTCAAGTGGGCCGAAAACGTGATGATTGAACGTCCACAATTGAAATATTTGTAGAGCCACAGGAGTTTCGAATCAGGATAATATTTGTGTTTGCAGTTCATCCTAGTATTAGTGACGCCATGAACGGTATGGATGTCATATAAATATCACTGTGTACCCCAAGGAGGTTTCAACGATACTAATTTACCTATACACCTTTTCCTTTTGTGAGGCCCACTTGAGTCTTGGATCCAATTCATTTTAGTTTTCGTGACTTAAAATGAGCTCCCAAAACGGATGGCGGGGTAGATTTATTAAAAAATATCACTGTAGGCCCCACCTTGGTCCCAGCGCAGGACCTTCCTGCGAAAGCGTACGAAATCCACGCCCGCATAAACCCCTGTTGGGGGCGCGGATTGCCTGCGAAGGGAGCGGATGAGGTACTACCCGAGCCTATCCGGAGCTCAGGAAAGGCCCAATGTGGCACATACATGGTACGTTTGTATTGGTATAGAGCACATTGCCAGAGCTGACCTGCCACGTCAGCAAGATTGATGTAGTCATGCCACGACTCCTCTCCCCCAATGCCCATACGCCACGTACTAGCACTAGCCTATCCCGAGAGCTCGGGACAGGTAGTACCTAATCCGCTCCCGCCTGCGAAAGGCATTTCGTGTGCAAGGAATTTGGGTGGGGCCATCGTGAGGTTTGTGAGAAATCTACGCCATCCAACCGTTTTGTGAGATCATTTTAGTCGACAAAAAATGAACGGAATCCAAAACTCAAGTGGGCCGCACTAAAGCAAAAGGTGTGTAGGAAAATTCTTACCGTTGAAACCTCTTTGGGGTCCACAGTGATGTTTATATGCCATCCATACCGCTCATAATGTCATTCCTACTTAGATGAACTGAAAACACAAATATTATCCTGATTCGAAACTTCTGTAGCCCCATGAATACTTCAATTGTGGAAGTTCAATCGTCATGTTTTCGGCCCACTCAAGTCTTGGATCCTGTTCAATTTTGGTCGCAACGCCTAAAATGATCTTGCAAAATGGTTGGACGGTGTAAATTTCTCACAAACCTCACGATGGGCCCCACCCAAATTCCTTGAGGAAGAAATGTATGCGAAAGGCTTCCGCAGGCAATCCGCGCACCCCTGTTGGAGCCTTTTTATTGGTCCACATCATTACATAGGTACACAGCCCTATCACATCCTCAATGCAACATAGTCACACGTTAGTACAACCTGGTCACATGATGTCATGTAGCGCGATGTGGACTAATGAAAAAGCTCCCAGCAAGAATTTCGTGCTTGGAAGCCAATAGAAGATTCAAACTCAACATGTTGATATGGTCACGCAAGCATAGAATAAGAGAAAACACAAATATCAGCTTGATCTAAAATTTATCTGTTAGAAAGTTTTTAACGTTAAGCATTCAATCCCCACCTTTTACTTTGGTGTAGTCCACCTGAGCTTGCCTTAAAATGACGCGGAGAAATGGACGGACGGACGGAGTGGATAAGACATATGCACGACTTTCGGCAACATTAGATTTCTGTGGGCGGGACAGGCAATTCGGGTATGGGAATGAGGCATACGGATGAGAAGGACCGACAGGTGGCGGAGGTTTCGGGTTACTTCGGTTCCTTGGCCGGCTGTTGGGTGGTCCCGCGGTGTAGCGTCATCGTGTGGTTAGGCCGTCAGGCGCGACACGCCGCGTTGGCGGGATCTGACGTGGAGGTATTTGCGGGCTGGGGCAGAGTTCTCGTGAAAGGGGATGGAATCTTCTGCTCCACACCGGTTTGTATGTCAGGAGCGTGCAGCTTCCCCTCTCTGAAGCCCCATCATAATGGACGCGGATTGCGTTCTGCCCTCGCCCGGACGGATTAGATCTGTGAAGGGCCACCATGATATATCAGTCTATCCACTCCGTCCATCCATTTTCTAAGATTAGTTTAAAAGATGAGGCCAAGAATGAGGCAGATCCCATGCTCAAGTGGACCACACCGTATATGACTCTTGCAATTAATTCAACTCAAGCTTACTATATGGTGTGTTCACTTGACCGTTGGATCTTCCTCATTCTTGGACTCATGCCTTGAACTGATCTTAGAAAAGGAATCAACAGAGTATATAAACTGATACATCAGGTAGAGAATTGGCAGCAGAATTCAGGCCAGGCCAAACCGGTTGGACCAGTAACGGTCCATACAGACAGCAACGTGCGACTAGCTAAGTGCATGCTGCATCCAACCCTTTTAGTAGGTTCGCCCTGCCATGAGTATGACATGGTTAAAAAATAAGCTCCATCTACTCATCAAGGAAGTCACATCATATAAAACAATACCTAGCTGTTGATAAATAGCAAAATACAAGTATGATCTTCTGAGTGAGTGGGTGTGGTTGGTTTTCATATTAGGTGATTCTCACGGTGGGTGCAGCCTATTAAATAGGTTAGATGTTGCATATATGTTAAATATTGGGAGTTATACACTTGGTGGACTGTGTGTATAAATGTGTAGATAGATAGAGATGCTCACACACAACTAGTTGTATGTCCAACTAGTTAGTGTGTGGGCCCACTGGTGTTTGTATGGCATCTTATTTAATTACTAAATTTGATGATGGTTGTAACAATTGGTAGTTGAATAGTCCGAATAATTTTCACAAATTGGGTCATAATCGAAGTAATTCCATGCCATAGGTCACAAGTATTCAGTTTAATTCGAATTCAATACAACTTTAGTATGCCTGACATTTAATTTATTTGCACACGTTTAATTAAAATTAGTCTGTTCATATTATGTGCGGCCACACATTTAGATTGAACAATAGCACATGGGCTTAAAAGTTAGGCCAATTCATGGCTTGGGTGGGCAACACCATAGACATCAATTGACCATGAATGCGTACTCATTGAAACCTTACTGATTGTTTATAAGGCCCATTAAGACCTGGTTCAGAGATCCATCCCATTGTCTATGTCCTACTTAGATAACGGGTCACACCAAATTTAAGACCATTACAAAATTCAAGCCACACCAGGTGCTTTTAGATGTTGTAGGGATGATTTCAAGCGAATTCATATGGTATGGTCCACTTAGAAGATTGAGGCGGTGTGACGAACTGCCGAGGTGAAGTATTGGAGTATTGTGAACAGGTGCTTCATCTTCAGAAATATGCTCGTTGGAAAGCTCATCATTCACAGGGGCTTTCCCCTTCCTATTACCTCTCCCACCGGCTATTGGCTCTTAGTTTTGAACGAAGGATTCTATAAGAAATTACTTTTGTCGTCGTTCCCACAGACGGCGCCAATCTGTTGATGCTGATTTCTGGTCAACAGACGAGGTGATAGAATTTATATGCGGAGGAACGATCGCCACCACAGATTTCCTTCCTTGGAACTGGAGAAGGTGCTTGAATCAGAGGCTTGGCTTTGAATCTGTAAAACACCACAGAAAATAGTAAAGGGGGTGGCTGGAGTCCAGCCGTGAACCTTCCGATGCCTAAATTAGTCGTGGCCTTTGAGAATCGTCACACTGTTTTTAATAGAGATTATTCTCATACCTGTAATCGTTGTTAATCTTCTTATTTATAGACGTTGATATGGATTTCATGGGCTGAGATCACGGCGGATTTCTTCCCCGAGAATCCAGGCGAAAATCTTGGGCCGTTCAGATCTTTCGGACTGTTCCGATCTTGAAGGACGCGCCCTTGTTTTAAGCCACTTAAGATGGAGATGAGGTCGGCTTCCGTTTACCCGTCAGCTCGGGTCCGATCCGATCTATCTTCAGGGCAAGCGAAGTCAATAGCTCAGGCCTTCAACTTGCTATATTATTCCGAGGTCTCACATGCTCGGGTCGGATTTATGTGAAATTATCCCATAACAGGCTGCACTAAAGCAAAAGGTGTGTAGGAAAATTCTTACCGTTGAAACCTCTTTGGGGTCCACAGTGATGTTTATATGCCATCCATACTGCTCATAATGTCATTCCTACTTAGATGAACTGAAAACACAAATATTATCCTGATTCGAAACTTCTGTGGCCCCATAAATACTTCAATTGTGGAAGTTCAATTTTGGTCATGTTTTCAGCCCACTCAAGTCTTTGATCCCGTTCAATTTTGGTTGCAACGCCTAAAATGATCTTGCAAAATGGTTGGACGGTGTAGATTTCTCACAAACCTCACGGTGGGCCCCACCCAGATTCCTTGAGGAAGAAATGTATGCGAAAGGCTTCCGCAGGCAATCCGCGCACCCTTGTTGAAGCATTTTTATTGGTCCACATCATTACATAGGTACACAGCCCTATCACATCCTCAATGCAACATAGTCATACGTTAGTACAACCTGGTCACATGATGTCATGTAGCGCGATGTGGACTAATGAAAAGGCTCCAAGCAAGAATTTCGTGCTTGGAAGCCAATAGAAGATCCAAACTCGACATGTTGATATGGTCACGCAAGCGTAGAATAAGAGAAAACACAAATATCAGCTTGATCTAAAATTTATGTGTTAGAAAGTTTTTAACGTTAAGCATTTAATCTCCACCTTTTACTTTGGTGTAGTCCACCTGAGCTTGCCTTAAAATGACGCGGAGAAATGGACGGACGGACGGAGTGGATAAGACATATACATGACTTTCGGCAACATTAGATTTCTGTGGGCGGGACAGGCAATTCGGGTATGGGAATGAGGCATACGGATGAGAAGGACCGACAGGTGGCGAAGGTTTCGGGTTACTTCGGTTCCTTGGCCGGCTGTTGGGTGGTCCCGCAGTGTAGCGTCATCGTGTGGTTAGGCCGTCAGGCGCGACACGCCGCGTTGGCGGGATCTGACGTGGAGGTATTTGCGGGCTGGGGCAGAGTTCTCGTGAAAGGGGATGGAATCTTCTGCTCCACACCGGTTTGTATGTCAGGAGCGTGCAGCTTCCCATCTCTGAAGCCCCATCATAATGGACGCGGATTGCGTTCTGCCCTCGCCCGGACGGATTAGATCTGTGAAGGGGCCACCATGATATATCAGTCTATCCACTCCGTCCATCCATTTTCTAAGATTAGTTTAAAAGATGAGGCCAAGAATGAGGCAGATCCAATGCTCAAGTGGACCACACCGTAGATGACTCTTGCAATTAATTCAACTCAAGCTTACTATATGGTGTGTTCACTTGACCGTTGGATCTTCCTCATTCTTGGACTCATGCCTTGAACTGATCTTAGAAAAGGAATCAACAGAGTATATAAACTGATACATCAGGTAGAGAATTGGCAGCAGAATTCAGGCCAGGCCAAACCGGTTGGACCAGTAACGGTCCATACAGACAGCAACGTGCGACTAGCTAAGTGCATGCCGCATCCAACCCTTTTAGTAGGTTCGCCCTGCCATGAATATCACATGGTTAAAAAATAAGCTCCATCTACTCATCAAGGAAGTCACATCATATAAAACAATACCTAGCTGTTGATAAATAGCAAAATACAAGTATGATCTTCTGAGTGAGTGGGTGTGGTTGGTTTTCATATTAGGTGATTCTCACGGTGGGTGCAGCCTATTAAATAGGTTAGACGTTGCATATATGTTAAATATTGGGAGTTATACACTTGGTGGACTGTGTGTATAAATGTGTAGATAGATAGAGATGCTCACACACAACTAGTTGTATGTCCAACTAGTTAGTGTGTGGGCCCACTGGTGTTTGTATGGCATCTTATTTAATTACTAAATTTGATGATGGTTGTAACAATTGGTAGTTGAATAGTCCGAATAATTTTCACAAATTGAGTCATAATCGAAGTAATTCCATGCCATAGGTCACAAGTATTCAGTTTAATTCGAATTCAATACAACTTTAGTATGCCTGACATTTAATTTATTTGCACACGTTTAATTAAAATTAGTCTGTTCATATTATGTGCGGCCACACATTTAGATTGAACAATAGCACATGGGCTTAAAAGTTAGGCCAATTCATGGCTTGGGTGGGCAACACCATAGACATCAATTGACCATGAATGCGTACTCATTGAAACCTTACTGATTGTTTATAAGGCCCATTAAGACCTGGTTCAGAGATCCATCCCATTGTCTATGTCCTACTTAGATAACGGGTCACACCAAATTTAAGACCATTACAAAATTCAAGCCACACCAGGTGCTTTTAGATGTTGTAGGGATGATTTCAAGCGAATTCATATGGTATGGTCCACCCAAGAGGTCCGAATATGGCTTATTTTTAGCACATCACATGACCTAGAGCAGACCAACCAAATGCACATTGTGTATGTCCGACACACATCACAGCATGGTGGGCCCCATGGAGCTGGATTAGAAGTTAAGGTCCACCAAGTGTATGACTAGGGCTGTAAATGGGTCAGCGGACCCAATGAAGTACCCAAACCCAGCCTGTTTAGACCTGAACCATACTCCACCAGTTTGTTAAATGGTATATGTCTAGGTCCAAGAATAAACCCAATTGCTAAATGGATCTGGATCTAGTTTCCTTTATATTAGGCCCAACTAGACCCGACCTAAACCCATTTAGTAAATTGTGGGTTTGGTCTATGTTGCAAGGGACCCATCCAACTCCAGACGTGTCCAAACCTAGTAAAAATGCTTGCATACCAGATCTAGACCTAGACATATTAAACCCCACCCATTTATAAATGGGTATGAATGGATCTCCCTCTACCAGGCCTAGACCCATTTATAAATGCGTCTAATGGGGTTTACTCGAATCCGACCTAGACTCGCCCGTTTAGCAAAAGGGTATGGGTCTAAAATTTGAACCCACGCCCATTTAGTAAATGTGCGAGTTTAGTTTAGTTTTGGCTAAACCTCCTCCAAATCCAACCATTAACGCCCATAACTCTCAACATTCAACATACATACAACATCTAACCTATTTAATAAGTTGCACCTGGGTGTACTAACAATGGGGCGTGTGAACTAACCCATAAATAAAATAAAATAAAAAGTTCAACCTACCATGAGGTCACTATGCAAAAACCAACCACATTTACTCATTCAGAGTATCACGCTTGTATTTTGCTATTTATTAATGGCTAGATATTGTTTTATATGATGTGGTTTCCTATATGACCCGATGGAGCTGATTTTTGCACTAGGTCATCCTCATACTGGGACCAACCCACTGAAAGGGCTGGATGCCGCATGCACTTAACTGGTTGCACCTTATTTTCTGGATGTACCATAACTCGATGTCCAACCGGTTTGCCTTTGAAGTTCGCAAGAAGTTCCAGCCTGGGAACTTAGGTGGGGCCCACCCTGATGCTTGTGATAAATCCACCCCGTTCATCCGTTTTATGAGCTCATTTTAGGGCATGCAAAAAAAAAAAAAAAAAACAGAGAGCCGGATCCAAGACTCAAGTGGGCGGCAATAAAGGAGAAGGTGTGGAGGGAAATTCCCACTGTTGAAACATCACAGGAACTTCCTGAGAAAGGCTTCCGCGGGAAATCCGCGTCCGATGGAAAGAAGTTACTGTATTTGTAACGCATGCATCAGCTTTATGCGATCATTCTCGGGAATTACCTGTGAATGCCCTTCTTGTTGCTAAAGATATTTCCAAAGCCCTTACGCGCGTGCAGCCTTGCCATCCACACGCACGAACACGTACCAGTATAGCAAGTGTGCGAGATCCGAGAGTTACATCGGGTGGTACACACTGATTAGATCTTACTGAGTATAGAATCAGATTGTTTCACAACTCAGGTGGGCCAAAATGTAGGAAATAAACAAATGGACGGTTGAGACAATTATCATAGCCATCGGTTTGTTCTGTACACCGTCGCCCACATGATTACGAATGTCAATACAGTGGACTGCCTAACAGAAAGCTAGTATCTGGTACACGTGTGCTTTTTCGTCACATTGGCTGCGTGTGGTTGGGCGGGACTCCAAGTGCGTGTGGGCTTAGCGAACCTTATCTTGCTGGTGGCAGTTGACTCGAAACGAAATGAATCGGCGGTTGGCCGTAGTAACTCGGCCGATGTACGAGTCACGACTCGCTAGCCGCCTTAATAATAAAAAAAAAAAAAAAAAAAAAAAAAAAAAAAAACCAAAAGGCCCTTGGTTTACCACGTGATTGTTGTAGACACCGCTCCAATGGGGAACTGGATTGCGCCCTACCCCCACCGGTCTCTAACCGTGTCCACGCAGATCTGTAGGGGTGACACCGTTATGTAACTGTTTATCCACGCCGTCCATCCCTTTTCTCACATCATTTAAGTTATGAAACAAAAAATGAGACAGATCCAATGCTCAAGTGGACCACACCATGGATGATTCTTGCATTTATTCCAAACCAAGCTTAATACTTGTTGTGGTCCACTTGAGCGTTGTATCTGCCCAATTTTTAGGCCCATGCCTCAAAATGATGTGAAAAAAGGGATGAACAGCATACATCACGGTGGCTCCCCACAGACGCGGCTAAAGACGGGCTGGTGTAGGATGCAATCCGCGTCCGTCCAATATCCTAGCCGCACTGTACGTGTGGTAGCGTATGATGTAAATCATATATATTCTCCTTCAAATCATTCATATGAAGGGTCCCACAATGATGGGCCAGTGCCCAAAAACTGCACTTGTGGATGATCCGAAGCTTCTCAAACCTGTTGTAGTAGGTTTTCACTTCTTGGCCACGAACATTGCCATGTCAGAGTCAATTTTAACCCAACAATTTTTACTCAAGCATCAAGATCAACAGATGTGTTAAACTTAGCTATATATAATTGAGACCCGAGAAGATTAGTTCACCTATTTACCTTTTCACCTTTTAGAAAAGGAGTTTTTCATATATCATCTGTAAAAATATATCACCGATCATAAAAATCAATTGTCAAACACATTTTAAAAAAAAGAACTGTTTGTATTGAGATAAGTTTATTCATATTATAGCTAAAGACTATTATTTCTAAATTACCAATTATACTAAAATTACTAAGAAATTGATAAGATAAATTTGATTTGGTTGCGTTAAGTGTGATATGTTTTGCTTTATTAGTTTTTTTTTTTTTGTTATTTATAGGCTTTCTTAACGAAATAAATTTGGTTTATTGGTTTTTTCTGCTATTTGTGCAATGAACATGTCTTTTACTTATTGGCTCCTCCTAAAACAGTCAAAATAAGATACGAACTGTTGATGCTGAAAAATGGTCAACAGACGAGATGAGGTGACTTCCAACCTGGATGGATGGATGAGATTGATCTCCTGCAGGTGTGCAATCTGGATCTAGCTGGAAGGTTTTCTAGACCCTGTAAAACACAAAGGAAAGCTAAGGGAGGTGGCTGGGATCCAGCCGTTAGCCCTCCGATGCCTAAGTTAGTTGGATCTTGAAAGATTAAATATCTCTCTTTAGATCAGATTCTATTTCATACCTTGAAAATGAAGGGGACGCATCAATTTATAGACTTAAGTTGCAGAGCTATCTTCCTTTTTGGGGAAATGTGATCCTCGCGAGTTGCCAACTGAGCTTCCGAGATCTTAGGACTTTTCGGTAACAAGTAGGATCTTGGTCCTGATTTATTGGGACCAACTATTCTTATTGCTGATATCGTGGAGTGGCCCTACGATCACGGCATAGTTATTCAGCTCGTCGTAAGCCTGAACTTTAATCCCCGGAGCTTTAGTCCGAGATGACCCTTACCAGGTCGGTTGGAACCGGTCTTAGTTTGAGGTTTGTAGTGGTCGGCTCGATACTATCAGGCCAGTCCAACTTGTACTTATCAGGTCGGCTCTTTACCCACAACAGAAGCCCCCTTACCCTCGAGTATAGCTTGTCTGGCTCGGTGGTAAAAAAAAAAAAAAAAAGAACTGCCGACCTGACTGCTTTTTGTTACTTAGCAGTAGCGTCGTCGCTTCGATAGGCGGGAAAGTGTCATTAAATGCATCGTTTGAAATATCGAGGAGTCATCATTTTTTTGTACGGCGTGACAGCGTCGATATGATTTAATCGAACGAGGTGCCGCCATGTGTCTTGTCCAGCACCACTTTTCGAATTACAAAGTAGGGATTTGCCACGTACCGCTTTTGTATTAAATGCGGTGGGACCAGGTAGGACCCAGGCTTTTCTCCGAGTATATAACTCAGGACTTAGCCAGATTTTGGGAATTTCTTCTCGTTTTCTTTGGTATTTCGCTCCTCTGAACTTTCGAGCTGTCGTTCTTCTTCTCTCTTTTCTTTCTTCGGTCTTCCTTCTCCAACCGGCGTGCCAGCATTCTGGTACGCTCCCCTTCTTATTTTCCGAAGGATTTCCTTTTTTGTGTTTCTTTTTTTTTATTCGGAAATGTCGGAGCCAGAAACTTCGTGCTCTAAAGCGATATTAAAAGTAAGATTTGATGATCGTGAATTTGATTTGCCCCTTCTATGCCACGAGGGGGGGGAATCCCGGTGAATCGGATTTTGGGGCGAGGGCGGATGATGCCGCTAACGAGGGGGAGTCTGAGCTTCCTGGGTCAGCTGCTGGTAGTGCCACAGCCCATAGGGAGCCCTTTGAACTAGATTGTATGGTTTCGCAAATTACCGAGGACGATCTGGATGCTGCGAGGGAGATATATGAACTTCTAGATTATATAGAGTTTAGGGTTCCTGACCGAGCTGACAGGCCGAGCTGACCTAGGGCCGGGGAGGTAGTGGTTTCCTTGATGCACTTAGAGGCCGGGCTAAGATTGCCTTTACATCCTTTTGTGAGGGAAGTCCTTAGTGTCTTAGGCCTTTCTCCGAGTCAACTGCAACCGAACGCGTGGAGATGTATGGTCGGATGCTACATATTATGGCAGAGGTTAGGAAATAAGGAGTTAACTTCAAACGAGCTTTTCTCAATGTATATTCTCAAGTCCTTGGGCGGCCAATGGCTCTATTATTTTTCCTCCCTACTGGGTCAGGGCGGCTCGCTGGTCACATGCCTGCCTTCCTTCACCAAAACTTAGAAGAGGAAATGGTTCTTCGCGTTGGGCAATTGGGAGTGTACGTCGGACGAACCTCGACCCTTGAGCTTCCGAGTCCGAGCTGACTTTGCTTTACCAAGTCGGATGACATTCCGACCTAACTGAATTTCCCAAAACTCTTCCACCCTCTTTTACCTTTTTTCTTTTTATATTCTCTGACGTATATTTGCCTGCTTGTATAGTTTCGGCGACCATCCGGGTAGCTTTATCCGCTGCCCAAGAGAGACAGATCTGCAAGGCCCGAGCTCTCTCCGTTGAAGAGAGGGATTTTCGCCAGTTGATTACTCTCAATTCCGTTCTCAAATCAGGTCGGTCGACTGAAATGATAACTTTATTTTTCCTTCTTTTTGTCTCGTCTCCTTCTTGGACAGGGATGGCTCCGAAGACGGCGGTCTCTAAGACTCGAAAAATTTCGGCCCGATTTCTTGATCGCGGGCAGAGCTCCGCTGAGCCCCCCAGGAAAAGGGTGGCCACTACCGAGACACAGAGACCACCACGATTGCCTCAGTCTTTCGTGTGCAGATACGAGTAGCCCCTCGGCTCGGACTCTTCCTTGGTCAGGGCCGAACCGCTAGCCGCCCAGCCTCCATTCGCTGAAGCTTCGATTGTTAATGTTCCGGATAATTCCGATCCGCAAGTCAAGCCGGCAGTCCACCGTCCTGCGCTCCTGACTAACTCCTCCAACACTCCTCAAACTGCTGAAGTTGGCCCCGACCAGCCTGCTACTGATGTCGGCATGTCTTGTCCTCCTCAGCAACGGGCTTCTTCTGCTGCTCCCGCTAGGGGTGCTAAGCAACGGGAGGACCAAGTCAAGATGCCTCCACTAACAAAGCAGTACTCATCTTGGATCGACGGTGTCAACGAATACATGCGTGTCAACCATAGCATCCCGTAAGACCTGAACACTATAGCCTCCTCCGATCCAGACCAGATGGTCGGAGTTGCGATAGAGAGCAGCCTCAGGGTAATTTCAACATTCTCTTCGTTGTGTATCCATGATGTTCTTGACTTACATGCTAACTGTGATCATCACTTTCGCAGGATTCGGCTTTGCTGATCATGATCCACCAGGTAATGGCTGAGCGGAATTGCCAGATGCAGAAAGCTCTGGTTGCTGCTTCCTCTTGGAAGATGAAGACCGAAGCTGTGAAGGCTGAGCTGAAGAGATGTTTTCTTCTGCTGAAGGATGCTCAATCCGAGCTGAAATCTACTCAGTCCGAGCTGAAGGTCGCACAATCGGAGCTGGAAGTATCTCAGGCACAGGCACAGGCCCAGTCTCTAGAGGAGGCCCTGAGGGAGGCAGCAGCCAAGGCCCAATTCGATGAAAACAAGGCCGAATCTCTCGAAGTTTCTCTGAAGACGGCTGAGGAGGAGAACATGAACTTGGCTGGGCTCTTAAAGGAGGTCCAGCTGAAGTCTTTGGCCGAGGTCAATGGCTTGAAAGCTGAGCTTGAGAAGCTGTCTGTGGTTTCTGAGTTGTACAACGACGGCTTATAGGAGTGCAGGTGTCTCGTGCTTAAGCATTTCCCAACCCTTGACCTTAGGAATGAGAGAGACTTATCTTCTCTCTCTCTCTCTCTCTCTCTCTCTCTCTCTCTCTCTCTATATATATATATATATATATATATATATATATATATATATATATATATATATTTGAAAGGTGTATAAAACATTTTGTTTTAACACAAGCCCTTCTGAGGCAGATTATGATAATTCATTCGTGGAGTTTGTTTTACTTTGTGAGTGGATGAATCAGAAACTTCCTTTTAGCAACTTTCGTGATTAGGCCCCCCTTAATTCCAGACTTAGTTGGCCGGAGCAGTTCGTGAGCGTCTACGGCCTTATGGCTGAGTTCATACCGGTATAACGACCGGATTTTTGTGTTAAAGAGCTGATCTGAAGTTGACATGCTTTAATGACCAGGTCGGAGCACGAGTCCTAACGGGCTGACCTATTGCCCCATGCGGTTTAGCAAGTTTAAACGCATGATTTCATGATCGAGATTAGGTCGCACTGAAAGGACGTCTTGAAAGAACGTCTTGGAAAGGACTTTATTAAACTACCGCCTCGAAATACATACTTTGTATCGGATATCGCCTGTTATTTATGGATAGTAGATTTTGAGATGGTCAGCGTTCCACGGATGGGGAAGGGGTTTGCCCTCCATGTTTTCGAGCCAGTAAGTGCCGAGACGACGCGAGCTGATGACCTTATATGGTCCTTCCCAATTGGGGCCGAACACGCCCGCTTTGTCGTTTACATTCACTTTTTTAAGGACGAGGTCACCGGCTCGGAACCGTCATTCTTTCACTCGAGAGTCGTAGTACCGCCGAACTCTTTGCTGATATGCTGCCATTCGTACTTGGGAAGCTTCTCTTACTTCGTCGAGTGGGTCTAGGTTCATCCGCAGCTGATCTTTGTTTTGATCGGGTCGATGCCGGCTCGTCCTGTTTGTGGGCATTCCGATTTTCACTGGTACAACGGCCTCGGCTCCAAAAGCTAAGGAGAAGGGTGTTTCCCCGGTAGCGGATCGAGCTGTGGTTCGGTAGGCCCAAAGCATTTTGGGAAGTTTCTCCTCCCAATTACCTTTTTTCTCTCCGAGTTTCGCCTTGAGATGGTTTTTTATAATCTTGTTGATTGCTTCGACCTGACCATTGGGTTGTGGGTGGTGGGGAGAGGAATACACATTTTTAATGCCTAATCCTCTGCAGAATTTGCGAAATCCTTCGTTGTCGAACTGACGCCCATTGTCTGTGATTATTGTATTCGGGAGCCAAAGCGACACACAATCGCCCTCCAAATGAAATCTGTCGTTTTCTTTTCCGTGATGGTAGCTAATGGTTCTGCTTCTGCCCACTTTGTGAAGTAGTCAACGGAGACGATTGCGTATTTTACCTACCCTTTCCCCATCGGAAGAGGGCCAATGATATCGACTCCCCATTGAGTAAACGGCCAAGGTTCGGCCATGGGAGTGAGCTCTTCGGGCGGCAAGTAAGGAATTGGGGTGAATCGTTGGCATTTGTCGCATCTTTTAACGATCTCCCGGGCGTCTTGCTGAATGGTGGGCCAATAATATCCCTGCCGAATCACTTTTTGCGCAAGTGTTCGGGCCTCGGAATGATTTCCGCAGCACTCAAAGTGGATCTCACGTAGCACGTAATTGGCTTCTTCAGGTTCTAGACAGCGTAGACACGGGAGAGAGAACCCCTTCTTGTAGAGGACCCCATCGATCAATGTATACCGAGCTGATCTATAGCGGATGCGTCGAGCTTCTTTTTGATCGTCGGGTAATTCGCCTGACTGTATAAAGCGGATGATGGGATCCCTCCAACTTGGGGTCGTCGAGATCGGATAAACCTCAGCGAGTTTGTTTGACGATATGCTTCGTTGCGGGAGGAACTCGATGGGTACCGTTCTATCGAGCTCGTCGTCTGCTGACGACGCCAGCTTCGCGAGGGAGTCTGCATTTGTGTTTTCATCTCTCGGGATCCGAATAATTTCATAATGGTCGAAGCGCGACAGTAGCTCTTGGGTTTTTTCCAGATATGAGGACATTCTCCCTCCTTTCGCTTGATATTCCGCAGTTACTTGTCCGACCACTAGTTACGAATCGCTGTGTATTCTCACTGATCGGATTCCTATCTCGGAGGAGAGGCGAAGACTGGCCAAGAGGGCTTCATATTCAGCCTCATTGTTTGAAGCTCGGAATCCAAATCGTAGTGCATATTGAATTTTTATCCCATCCGGTGAGGACATGACGAGGCCAGCTCCGCTACCTTGTGAATTGGAGGATCCATCTACATGCAATAACCAGACGGGTGTGGCGCGATTATTCTCTGGATTTTGGTCGAGTTTGCTGTTGCACTGAGCTTCGTGGGGTTCGGTTAGCTCGACGATGAAGTCGGCCACGGCTTGACCTTTGATTGCCGCACGAGGTTGATACCGTATGTCGAATTCGCCGAGCTCAACAACCCATTTGATGAGACGACCCGAGGTTTTGGGATTTTGCAGCACCTGTCGTAGTGGTTGATTGGTTAGTACAGCTATCGGGTGCGCTTGGAAGTATGGCCTCAACTTTTGGGTCGAGGTGATTAACGTCAGGGCCAGCTTTTCGATTTTAGGATACCATGTTTCCGAGTCAAGCAGAGCTTTGCTAATGTAATAAACGGGTCTCTGCGTTCCTTCATCATCCCGGACTAGTGCCGAGCTAACCGCTGCTGATGAAACTGCTAAATACAAAAGCAGTTCTTCTTTATGCGCCGGTTTGGACAGCAGGGGTGGAGAACTGAGGTAGGCTTTTAGCTCGACAAAGGCTTGCTCGCATTCTGAAGTCCAGGTCATCTCCTTACATCTACGCAACTGTTTGAAGAAAGGAAGACATCGATCCGTAGCCTTTGAGACGAATCTGTTGAGTGCTGCGATCCTCCCAGTGAGGCGCTGGATTTCTTTCACTGTGCGAGGTGAGCTCATGTTGAGAAGGGCCTGTATCTTTTTGGGATTGGCCTCAATCCCTCGCTGATTTATCATGAAGCTGAGGAATTTTCTCGAGCTTACTCCAAAGGCGCATTTGCTAGGGTTGAGCTTCATGTGATACTTCCTTAATATTTGGAACGTAGTGCAGAGGTCGTTAACATGGTCTTCTGACCGCCTGCTTTGACGAGCATATCGTCCACGTATACTTTAATAGGTTTGCCAAGCTGATCCGTGAACAATTTGTTTACCAGTCGTTGATAGGTTGCCCTGGCGTTCTTAAGCCCGAAGGGCATGACCTTATAACAGTAGAGGCCCCGATCTGTGATAAACGCGATCTTTTGCCTATTGGGAGCATACATCTGGATTTGGTTATACCCGGAGTAGGCATCCATAAAGCTGATGAGCTTATGCCCGGCAGTTGCGTCGACGAGCTGATCTATCCTCAGTAGCGGGAAGCTATCTTTAGGACAGGCTTTGTTTAGGTCGGTGTAATCCACACAGACCCTCCATTTTCCATTGGCCTTCTTGACCAGGACTGCGTTTGCTAACCAATCTGGATAACATATCTCTTGGACAAATCCTGCCTTGCGCAGTTTCTGTACTTCCTCTTTGATCACTATGTATCTTTCTGTATTGAAAGAACGCCTTTTTTGATGGACCGGTTTAGTGATCGGGTTGACGTTTAACCGATGGACCATCACTTTCGGACAAATTCCTGGCATCTCTTCATGGGACCATGCAAAGACATCTGCATGCTCCTTCAGGAAGGCAGTCAAGCTTTCTCGCACATCGTCCTTCAGACACGACCCGATCTTAATGACCCTGGTCGGGTCGGTCTTGGATAAGGGAATGTCTACCAACTCCTCGGCGGGTGACCCCCGCTCCTTTTCATCTTCCCTCGGGTCCAAGGAGGACGCGTGAGAGATGGTTGACGTCATGTCTTTGTTTCTTCCTCGTAGGGAAAGTTCGTAGCAACGACGGGCTTCCTGCTGGTCTCCTTTGACCAAGCCTACCCCCTCGTCAGTTTCGAACTTCATCGCTAGGTGGTAGATGGAAATGACGGCTTTGAGGGCTCGTAAGGTAGGGCGGCCGACGATGGCATTATAGGCAGAGGGGGTATTTACGACAAGGAAATCAACCATAATCATTTTCTGGTGATGTTTTTCCCCAGCTATGACCGGCAGAGTTATCTCCCCTTCAGGTATGATGCTATCCCCCATGAATCCGGTCAATGCTGTTTTGACCAGTCTTAATCTGGAACGATCGATCTTCATTCTTTCAAAAGCTGAGGTGTACAAGATGTCAGCCGAACTTTCTGTGTCGACCATCATCCTGTGGATTCTCTTGTTGGCGACCACCATCGAAATGACAAGAGAGTCGTCATGCGGGTGCATGATTCCTCGAACGTCCTCTTCGGTAAACGTTATTACATACGGAATAACTTTCGTGACTTTTGAAGGTCGGCTGGTGATGTTCACCGACGGTCCTGGTCCCGGTTGGGACGTTCTTCCTTGTCGTACATAGTTTTTGCGGGAATTCCTGGAATCTTCAGTGGTCGGCCCACCGAAGATCATGTGGATTTCTTCCACAGGATTGTTATTCGGTTCCTCAGTTAGGTCTGTAGTTCGATCTTCGTTCCTCCGACCGTCTTGACGCTGGGCAATGTAGTCTTTCAGGAATCCCTGCTGGATGAGGGTTTCTATTTGTCGCTTTAAGTCAAAGCAGTCCACAGTGTTGTGACCGTGGTCTTTATGATAAAAACAGTACCTTGATTTTGATCTCCTGTTAGGGTCGGTTTTTATCTTCGCGGGTCGTTCGAAGGTGTGTTTACATTTCTCTGCTAAGTACACTTGTTCAATGGTTTTGTTGAGAGGTGTGTACTTTTCGAACCGCGGTGTTGGTATTTTCATTCCTCGGGTAGATACATTCCGAGCTGGCGACCTTCGCTCCGACCTATGTCTTTTCGAGCTGCTATTCTCCTGACGTTCTTTATTCTTGGATGTTGGTCGGTGAGCGTTAACCAGTTTCTCGTCATTGATGTGCTTGGCTGTCCGATCCAAGAATTCGGCTATGAACTGAGGTGGCTCTTCCCCGACGGACCAAAGGAATCTTTGATCCTGCAGCCCTCCAATCATAATGTGTAACAGTACGTCTTGTGAGAGATTTTCGACTTGTATGACTTCGGAATTGAAGCGTACGAGATAGTCTTTTAATGACTCGTCCTCTTTTTGCTTGACCGCAGCGAGATGGGTTGAGTGTTTCCTTGGGTCAATGATTCTGATGAACTGAGTGGCGAAGGCTCTGCTCAATTGGGAGAACGAGCTGATTGTCCTTGGTTTTAAGTTGCGAAACCAAGTCCATGTTGAGCTCGTTAATAACAGCGGGAAGGCCTTGCACATGATGTGTCCACTAGCTCCGAGGAGTTCCATTCTGACTTTGAAATTTCCTAAGTGTTCTGCTGGGTCTCCTATCCCCGAATATTGCTTCAATTG